>LOJH01024284.1:1136-14267 GCA_001685095.1 Ellobius talpinus | reverse complement strand
AGAGAGAGAGAGAGAGAGAGAGAGAGAGAGAGAGAAAGAGAGAGAGAGAGAAGGGCAGAGGCCAACTCCAGGTATCTTCTATTGCTCTCCACCTTGGTTTTTTAAATTTAATTTTTATGTGTATGATTGCTGTACCTGCATGTTTGTCTGTGCACTTTTTGTGTGTCTGGTGCCTGCAGAGGCCAGGAGAGAGTGTTGGATCTGCTGGACTGACTGGAATTGCAGATGGTTGTGAGCTGCCATGTGGGTGCTGGGAATTGAACCACGTCCTCTGTAAGAGCATCTCTCTGAGACATCTCTCCTGTTCCTCCCACCTTAATGTTTTGAAGCATTCTCTCAATGAAGCTGGACCTCACCCTTCTGGTTCGGGCTGGCTAGTGAGCCCTGCAGGTCTGCCTTTCTTCACATCCCTCAGTGCTAGGTTTACAGTTGTCCTCTGCCCCATCGTGTTGTGTGGATGCTGAGGATTCAAACTCAGGTCCTCATGTTTCCACAACCAACACTTTAGCACGGTCGGTCATCTTCACAGCATAGTCTGTATCTTTTATTATTATTATTATTATTATTATTATTTACATTTTATATACAAGTGCACTGCATGTACACCTGCAGGCCAGAAGAGGGCGCCAGATCTCATGACAGATGGTTGTGAGCCACCATGGGAATCGAACTCAGATCCTCCGGAAGAGCAGCCAGTGCTCTTAACTGTTAAGCCATCTCTCCAGCCCCCCAGCATAGTCTGTATCTTAAAGGAGTACCCAGAATGTATAAAACTGAAGCTAGGGGAAGTAAGCAGTGGGCAAGAATAATATATTTGCAGTTCAGTCTTTACTCTAGCCTTAAATTCTATCTAGGTCACCAGTTTGGACAAAGGCCTCTGATGCTACCACACCACAGTGGGTAAATAGGAGCATCTCGTAGAGGACTGTCCTCGCCAGGGTCACTATTGCTGTGATGAAACACCACATGACCAAAGCAACTTTTTTTTTTCTTTCGAGATAGGGTTTCTCTGTGTAACAGCCCTGGCTATCCTGGAACTAGCTCTGTAGACCAGCTCTGTAGATGCCTCTACCTCCTACCATCTGAGCTCAAACAAAGCAACTTGGGGAGGAAAGGGTTTATTTGACTTATACTTTCATATCATAGTCTATCATTGCAGGAAGTTGGGTCAGGAACTCAAGCAGAGCAGGAACCTGGAGGCAGGAGCTGATGCAGAGGCCATGNAGGGTTTCTCTGTGTAACAGCCCTGGCTATCCTGGAACTAGCTCTGTAGACCAGCTCTGTAGATGCCTCTACCTCCTACCATCTGAGCTCAAACAAAGCAACTTGGGGAGGAAAGGGTTTATTTGACTTATACTTTCATATCATAGTCTATCATTGCAGGAAGTTGGGTCAGGAACTCAAGCAGAGCAGGAACCTGGAGGCAGGAGCTGATGCAGAGGCCATGGAGCGGTGAGGCTTCCTGGCTTGCTCCTCATGGCTTACTCAGCCTGCTTTCTTATAGAACCCAGGACCATCAGCACATGGGTAGCACCACTCACAATGGGCCTGGCCCTCTCCCATCAGTCACTAATTAAGAAAATGTCCTACAGATCTAATGGAGGCCTTTTCTCAATTGAGGTTCCCTCCTTCTAGATGACTCTAGCTTGTGCCAAGTTTAGGTGTTTTGTTGTTCTATGGCCCTAGCTTCCTCTTTCCACCATGTTTGCCACTGTAACAAGGACCAGGCTCCAATATTGCTGTTGCCAAATCTTTCTGGTCTTAGAGGATAATTCTCTTCTGAGTTGCCCATGAATTTAACATCTGCTTTACACAGGGTGAATGAATATCATAAGAAATGACTGCTTTCTTAAATCTCTTCAAAGATGACATTTCTATAGGATTCCATTTAACTTCTGCATAACCTCAGGGGGTACCTGTCATCTGCTGGTCATTCTTGTATAAACTGGATAAACTAAAGTTGTTTTTTTAACAACATTGGGCTGCCCCTCTTCAGTTTTAACATGTAGTGGTGTGGTAGGTTCTTGTCTGATTCCTCTGTCTGTGTCTGAGTATTTTTATTATTTTCATTTATAAGTCTTTCTAAGGCTTGTATCTTGTCAATCCACTTTTCATATTTGGTACAATTATCAAACCACTTTTCATATTTAGCACAAAAAGCACTATGGCTATTAAGGATAAAATATGAATTACCAGATTGGTAGTAATTATAATTGGTATTATGTCAACCTCAGTTAAGTCACTGATTTTTTTTCATTTTCTGCTTTTATTTTAAAGTCATCTAAAGTAGCATTATCCAGGGTCCTAATGCCCCATGCTATGATATTTCCCATCTTAATGTGGGAAAGGATTTTTCCTTTTAATATTATTTGACTCTCTTCTTGAGGACGACCTAGGTGTCATACCAACTCTGTTGGCTTATCAGTTTGTCCACAGCTGGCATAATTTCTCTGTCTGTGTGGTTGTGCCATGAGTTAGAGCACCAAATTTATTTATTTTTTATGTTTATTTATTGGTTTTTTTTGAGACAGGATTTCTCTGCAAACCTGTGTAACAGTCCTAGCTGAACTGGAACTAGCTCTGTAGACCCGGCTGGCCTCGAACTCACAGAGATCCACCTGCCTCTGCCTCCTGAGTGCTGGGATTAAAGGCTGCACCACCACTACTCTGCCCAAATGTTGTTTTTAACAAAATCTCAATTGTTTGATTTTAACAATAGAGATTTAGGAACCAGACACTGGAGTGAAAGCCTGCTAGCTCAGAGAGTCAGAGAAAGCACCCAACTGATCTTCCTCCTCCGCCAATGTCCCAGAAGCCTTTTCCTTCTCCCTTACTGTATCCAACCACCCTCCTCAAACTGGATGTCTCTCCCTTCTACTTCCCGTGCATCTCTCTATCCATCCTCCTGACTCCCTCTTGCTCTCTGTGTTTTTCTTCATAATCCTATGTTCACTTCCTGTCAACCAGTTGCTTGCTCTGCACTTGAACTATGATTAACTTTGATCCTGTTTACAATATTCAAGCAGAAAGCTCTTGGATTAAAGGTATGTGCTAGGCCTGAGCCACATCACAACTAGAAACAGGTATTTTTCCAGTAACTAATGCAATCTTGGGGTTCACATTGTGATAAAAAAAATCTTGCAACGTCTCTATGAGGCCTGACAGTCATTGTAAATATAATGCAATCAAATATACACTAAAATTCTTCAACGATTCTCTATAAAATTAAAATACTTCTTAAGGTTGGCAGCATCCTCAATTAGCTGGCCTTGGCCTTGTTTTCAAGGTCTGCTTCCTAGTACCTACTTTACCCATCATTGTGTCTAAGTTCTTGGTATTTACTTAATATGGATCTAAGTCTCTATTCCCTTTTCAGTGCTAATTCCCTTCTTATTTACCTGATTAAATTCAATCAACTTTCACACTTGTTTCTGGAGACATTTCCTATGAGAATGTCTCTTAAGTGTTCCTTCGTTGTTTTTGTTTGTTTGGTTGTTTTTGTTTGTTTTTCAAGACAGAGTTTTTCTGTAGCTTTGGGGCCTGTCCTGGAACTCACTCTGTAGACCAGGTTGCCATCGAACTCATGGAGATCTGCCTGATTCTGCCTCCTGAGTGCTGGGATTAAAGGCATGCACCATCACCACCCGGCTTGTTTTTAAAACCCTATAGTATCAGGTATTTCCTCCTTTGAGGTTAACAGTCCATATTTACTTTAATCATATACTATATTACAAAATTTATATGACTACTTGTCTTCCTCATAAGACAGTCAGCTACTCTATAGTTGTGGTGGCTATTTTTGTTGTCAGTTTGACTACATCTGTAATAAACTACCATCCAGAAATGGAGGGCACATTTGTGAAAGGGTCTTGAGGCAAGAAGACAACAGACCTTTGTTCTGGATCCTGAGGCGGGAAGGCACAGACTTTTGTTCCAAATTTTGAGGCTGGATGACACATGCCTTTAAACCAGTTCTTGAGGCAGGAAGACACACCTTTAACCTGTGGCACACCTTCTACTGGAAACTTATATATGGGCACTGGAAGAAGGAAGGGTTCATCTGTTCTTGTCTGTTTGCCCTTGCTTTCCTAATATGCCCATTCCTTTACTGGCATTGGAGCCTACTTCAGGATTCCAGCATACACAGGAGACCAGCTGAGACACCCACCTTCGTGGGACTGAGCAGCTACTTGGACTTCCATTCACAGGTAGCCATTGTTGGGTTAGTTGGACTGTAACCTGTTAGTCATTCCAATAAATTCCCTTTATATATGCACATGTATTCATTCTAACTCTAGAAAGCTCTGACTAATAACAGTAGTAGAGGCTTTCTTCTATCCATCTTTGTGCCCTTAGTCACCAACATAAACCACAGACCCATGATTAGTTGGTGTTAATCAATGCTGGTTAAATAAATTAGATTATTTGGTTGGACAAAGTATCTTAATAAGAATATGAAGTAACAAAGTCAAGTGGAATGGCTTCTGTCACTACTGTGTAATTTAACTGCAGTGACAACTGATACCAAAAGATACATCTCTAGGGTGCCTGCTAGGAAAGGAAATGACTAGGAGGTGACTAGGGAATGCTTGGCCATCTGTCCCACCATACTAGATTCTCCTTACCTGTTTCTTCAGTTGTGGTTTTCTTTTTATTCCGAAGGGGATGTTGATATCCTAATAGATGTAAATTGAAGAAAGCCATCTCAGTGCCTCCTTTTTAGAATGTCTACTCTGTAGTGCTGGGTTCTAGTAACCATGGTAATGTCTTGAAGAATTACCTTGACTGACATTTCCTTTGTCCAGTGAGGCTCAGGATTTATAGGTCATCGTGGAGTTGGAATTGAGTGGGCTAAATAATTTCAGGAAACTTGAGGAATCAGGTATGATTACCTTCTAAAAAAGGCATTTCTGCCAGGCTGTGGTGGGTCATGTTTAATCCCAGAACTCAGGAGACAGAAGCAGACGGGTATTTGTGAATCCGAGGCCAACCTGGTGTACAGATCAAGTTCCAGGATAGTCAGAACTGTTACACAGAGACACCCTGTCCCCAAAATCCAAAAAATAAAAACATAAACAAACAAAACAGTATTCTTTGAAAATTTCATACATTTGAACAGTGTACTTTGATAATATACATCCCTCACTACTTCCCTTCAACTCCTCCAAATACCCGCTATCTTCTTGTCTTCCTTCCTCCTCCTCCTCCTCCTCCTTCCTTCCTTCCTTCCTTCTTCCTTCCGACAGGGTTTCTCTATAGCTTTGGAGCCTGTCCTGGAACTCGCTTTGTAGATCAGAGCTGGCCTCGAACTCACAGAGATCCACCTGCCTCTGCTTCCCAAGTGCTGGGATTAAAGGCTTGCACCACCACCGCACAAATTTATTTATGTGCATTGCTATTTTGCCTGCATGTATCTCTGTATGAAGATGCCAGATCCCCTGGAAAAGGAGCTATATACAACTGTGAGCTGCCATGTGAGTGCTGGGAGTTGAACTCAGGTCCTTTGGAAGCCCAGCCAGTGCTCTTAACCACTAAGCCATCTCTCCAGCCCACTGTCTCCTTCCTAACCTCACTGTGTAGCCCTGGTTGTCCTGGAACTCACTCTGTAGACCAGGGTGGCCTCCAACTCAGAGATCTGCCTGTTCTGCCTCCCAAGTGCTGGGATTAACGATGAGTGCCACTCTGCCCTGCCTACTTATCAAGTTATTTTAAATTCCCAATCTGAAATCCTGAGATTCCACTGTGTGTACCTGGTTCTGATGCTTTCAGGTTTTGCTTTTCAAGCTTGAACAGAACATATTATGCAAGGCTCAGGTTTTATCTTTATATGGCCAGGCTTTGGAGATGTTCACTGTTTGCTGCAAATGCAGGTGCTGGAGGCCACTTGAGAAAGGGCTTTTTACTGTATGTGAAGGGTTATCAATTTGCCTAGACTATCTGGTCATCAAACCTAGGGTTCTTCTTTCTGTCTCCCCAACTCTAGCATTACTGCTGTGGTGCCCAGTTTTTTTGCATGGGTGCTGGAGAGCTGAACCCGGGTCTCCTTCTTCTGCACAAGGACAATACTGACTGACCATCTGCCTAGCTGGACTTCCCAGTCTTCTGCTAAGCGTGTTCCTCCCTGGGCAGTGACCTTAAACGTTTAATATTTCTTCTACCTTACATAATAGAGCAAGGGTAGAGAAAACTGAAGTTGGCTAATTTCTATCTCTCATGGTTAGGCTTTGGTAAAACTCAAGTTTTATTTAAAAACTTCATTTGAGGATCAGTGAGATTGCCCAGTGGGTAAAGATGCTTGCCACTAAGCCTGATGACCTTGTGTTCAATCTTTGGATTGCGTGGTAGAAAGAACATCTTAAATTTGTCCTCTGACCTTTAGTCTTACACTGTGACATGTGTAAACCTACAGGCTGGCTTTGAACTCAAGAGATCTTCCTGCCTTCTGACTATTGGGATTAAAGGGGTGCACCACCATACCCTGCAGTATACCACAAATTTTTTTTTTTGAAACAGGGTTTCTTTGTAACTTTGGACCCTAACCTGGAACTAGCTCTTGTAGACCAGGCTGGCCTCGAACTCACAGAGATCTGCCTGCCTCTACCTCCCGAGTGCTGGGATTAAAGGTGTGTGCCACCACCGCCCAGCATACCACAAATATATTATAGACATTATGAGCTTGATAATCATGGAAGAACATGTAGGAAGCTGAGCCCAGAAGTTCACAAGCTCAATGCCTGCCTACTTGGCCTATGTAGTAAGTTCAAGACCAATTTAGCCAATTTAAAACAACAAATCAAGCAGGGCTGCCTACAGTTAGGTGAGTGTACTTGCCCAGCACAAGGATCTAAATTCAGTCTCCACAGGAGTTGGAGTGGCAAGTGCAGGGAGGGCAGACTAAGAGGGGTTAATTTTCTTGCTTAGGCGGAAAAGCCATTAGACCTGGAGCTGGTCTAATAACCCAGAGGCCTGAATTTACAGATTTTTCCACGTGGTGGTGGAACTTTCCACACTGTAGAGGCAATTTTAGATCATCCATTAGCAGATCCTTGGCTACTTCTAAACTATTTACTGTTCCTGCACGTGCCTCAGTGTGTTTGGGGCAGTCAGAGGACACCTTGCAGGTCAGTCCTCTCCTTTCAACTACCATGGGGTCCCAGGGATGGAATTTAGGTTGTCAGTGTTGGCAGCAGCCTCTTCTACCTGCTGAGCCATCTCGAGGGGCCCCTCACTCACATCCATACATATAAATACATACATACACAAAAGTCCCAGAGGCCTTCTAGAGCAAAAATCAGAGCCCCAAATCTTTGAGATGGACATCCAATGGTGGGTATGGTGGGCTCTTGGTAAACAAACAGTGGGGCCACTCATAGATCTGTGATTTGAGATAGTGTGAACATCAGAACTGAGTTGAACGCAGCGACAGAAGCCTGGGAACAGAGAAGCCCTGGAGTGGACAGGACAGTGAGGTAGACAGCAGCCCAGCTTGCTTTTTACAGCCTCACAAAGTGGACCTAGGAGTGAGTCCAGCGCACAAATGATCTCTTGTTCTCTTTAGCTTGATAATCTTTCCGTAAGGTTTGGGTTTCCTAGAACAATTGATCTGGCTGGCATTCTGGCGCCTGGCATACCTTTGAACGTTTGGAATCTGCACTGGCAAGCATATCGCTTTCCCTGCAAAAGTAAAGAAAGAGAAAAGGCCTTGCGACCTAAATAAAATTATATTTAAGTCAGCGATCTAAAGCCTAGCGTATGCCCTTAATCCCAGCACTAAGGCGACCACCACTGGATTTGAGTTCCAGGCCTGCCAAAGATACACAGTAGGCCCCGCCTAAAAAGGAAAAAATAAAAAAGACAGACTCTCATCGCCAAGTAAAAACACCCAAACACATCGAAATTAGTAACATTAATTTTATTTATTTACTTATTTATTTTGGATTCTCGAGACAGGGTTTCACTGTGTAGCCCTGGCTGTCGCGAAACTAGCTCTATGTAGACCAGGCTGGCCTCGAACTCACAGAGATCCACCTGCCTCTGCCTCCCGAGTGCTGGGATTAAAGGTGTGCGCCACCACCGCCCGGCTAGTCCACCTTTATTAACGGGCCTCCATCACGAGCGTTTCGGGAAAGACCCAGGCAGTGTGGCAGGCGGGAGGCAGAGGCCAACGGCAAGGTGGCCTCGGCACAGTTATCGCGGGGAAAGGCGAGATTTTTTTAAAGAACAACTTTGAAGAGCGCCCAGGGTCACGTGGCCCGCGCCTGCGTCCTGGCCGTGACTTCGGTCCCAGTCGCTGATTGGCTGTTGATTGGTCTACAGGGTGTCGGAGGGTTCATTCCGGAAGTAGGCGCTAGAATCTTCTGCTTCCTGGGCGTTAGTGTGTCACAGCCTGGCAGTCGGCTCTTGGAGGAAGTTCGTCACGTCGCAGTTGTCTCGGCACAGCGGATGTGTGTCGCCGCTTAGGTGACGCTGGGAAGTGCTTGCAGCCCCCGCCGCTGCCTTTTGGTTGAAGCACTATGGAGGGAGAGAGGAAGAACAACAACAAACGGTGGTATTTTACTCGAGAACAGCTGGAAAATAGCCCGTCGCGTCGTTTCGGCGTGGACTCAGATAAAGAACTATCTTATCGCCAGCAGGCGGCCAATCTACTCCAGGACATGGGACAACGTCTTAACGTGTATCCTTGCGGCCTAGGCCTTCGGCCTTGGAGCTTCGGCGTCAGGCCGGGCACGCTGGAGGGGACAGGAGTAGGTAAGGTGGCAGGAGCTGGACGTCTAGTGGGGAGAGCCCACAATGGCGCTGGCTGAGCCACTGTTCGCGCGAGGGAAGTGAGGCGGAGTCAATTTCCCGCTCGCTTACCGGTGCCACCAGCCCGGCTGGGAATTCGGACCTCTCCCGTCTTTGTGCTTTCGCCACTCCTTTCCAGCCCCTCTCCTCCGAATTCTGACCTGTTTTAGTGGCTTTTTAGAGTCTCCTTTCTGCCGTGAGCAAAGGCTCCTTTTAAGAGGTTTCACGGTTGACGCTGCCTCCCAGTGTTTAAAAAAGGTTTCGGGAAATTCTGTGCCCGACGGGGGCTTATGAAGGTGGTCTAGAATTAGCGTCCCAGCTTTGGTTCCAAACCCATTTCTCCCACTTACTAGCTGTTTATTAACCTGTTAATTCTTGTTTTTCCGAGTCCGCCAAAACCCTGAGATTCAGATGGTCTAGTAACTTTTTCATAGAATTTAAGAGGAAGGAAAGATGTCAACCTAGGTTTGTAAGGAGGCCTAGGTATGGATATATAATGTTTTAAGTAGTTTGGCGAGTATTAAGTTCTTGTTTCTCAGGGCCCTATAGATTATTCAGCGTTTTCACATTTCAAAGATAATTTAGTGATAATTTCTACCTCTCCCGTTTTCTTCAGAAAACACAGTCATTTGTGTCAAAACTAATAGTTTAAAAACTCTTTACATTATACATACATAACTTTCTTTTAGCTGCAGCTTCAACTTATGTAGCGTTTAAAGAGTGATGCTGAGGGCTGGGTGTGGTGTATGCCTTTGATCCTAGCATTGGGGAGGTAGAGGCAGGCTAAAGCTACAAAGTGAGACCCTGTCTCAAAAAAAAAAAAGTTCTGACTATAATGTTTAGGTTTTAAGGGCTATATTTCTTCCAAATAGGTGTCCCCTTTTTTGGCCATCCCAAGCCTTCATGCACAATTAAACCTCCGACTTTCTGTGTATGTTTAAGGCACCTTTTGGGGGGGGGACACCTGTCCTGGAATTAGCTCTTGTAGACCAGGCTGGCCTTGAACTCACAGAGATCTACCTGTTCACTGCCTCCCGTGTGCTGGGATTAAAGTCCTGTGCCGCCACCACCTGGCTAAGGCACCTTTTGAAAGTGTGTTTAAGCTCGTTACCATCATACTGTCTTCTCTAGACAGATTGTTGCTTGTTTCTGAGGTCTGGGGGAATAAGGTTCCTCCCCCACCCCGCTTGCCTTGGAGGTATACCCATACAAATGAGAGACTCTGGATTAGTGGGAGGGAGGGAGGAGTTTATTTACAGTGGATTTCCATCAAGACTTTTTCAGACATGTTGTAGTTCAGGAGCCATGATATTTTCTGAAAGAAGTAGAACTAAGCTGGGTATGGTGGTGCACGCCTTTAATCCCAGTACTTGAGAGGTGGGGACAGCCTGATCTACACAGAGAAACCCTGCCTTGAAATATCCTCATACCCACCCATCCCCCAGCTCCCCCCAAAAAAGGAAGAAAGAAAAAAAGTAGAACTGAAAAACTGATTTCTGGAGTTTGTTATCCTTGGGCAAGAAAGATGATGGCCCAGCAGGTAAAGGTGCTTACCACCAAACCTGATGACCTGAGTTCTACCCCTATGGCGCATAGGGTGGCCAGATAACTGACTTCCTGCTAGTTGCACTCTGACCCCCACACTCATGCTGTGGTGTGCGTCTCCCCTCCAAAAGTGTAAGTAATGAAAGATATCCTGAACTGATGGATCATCTTTGCAGAAGGCAAGTGACATGGCAGGAAAGTTGAAAATCCTATGTAGCTGTGTTTATACTGCATATTGATTTATACCTTGCCACTTGTTTTATTTATTCAGTCATTAAGTTTGTATGAAGCACTTAATAGGTAGAAGACACGCTGTCAATTGGCAGTTAATACCTTAGTGAAGGGAAACAAACCTGCTATTTGGTTTGACGCGGTGATTGTTACTTTTGTGTAGGATTGTTGTCTACTGTGCTTTGCTTTTTTTTGTGGAGGGGAGAAGATTATATTGTCCGTTATTGAACCTTAACTTGAGCAATTCAGCTCACAACTGACTATCAACACTGCTATAGTATACATGCACCGGTTCTATATGATTCAATCTTTTACACAGTTTCATCGATATGTAAGTATAATTTTGTATGGAGTAATCCTTTCGGGGTTGGTTCTAGCTGTCGTATGATTAGTTGTTATTAGATTAGGATTTTAATTTTAGAATTTAGGGCTGGTCATTTTAAGGTAAAAAAATAAGGATTTGAGTCTAGCGTCTTAAGTTTATGGCCATAAGAAGACAAATGTCAGATTTTGCAAAACCTTTGGTAAAATCCAATGGGTAGCTGGAGGGAAAGATGCATTATGTGGAAATACCTGGGGAGATGACTTTTAGGAATGGGGAAGAATAGGAATAAAAGGATATTTTTTCTTGGACAAAGTTGTAAATATGCTATTTTCAGCTTTGTTAACTAGTCTATTTAACATTTGGTGATTTGGGAGTGAGTACATAGTGATATTTCAGTTGCAGGTAAGACTATCTTTGATTAAAATCCCAAGGTAAAGCCGGGCGGTGGTGGTGCACGCCTTTCTTTAATCCCAGCACTCAGGAATCAGAGGCAGGTGGATCTCTGAGTTCAAGGCCTGCCTGGTAAACAAGTCAGGTTCCAGGACAGCCAGGGCTACACAGGAAACTTTTTTTTTTTTTTTGGTTTTTCCATACAGGGTTTCTCTGTAGAGGAAACCCTTTCTTAAACAAAACCCTAAGGTAATAAAGGTTGACGTGAACAGACCGTGTGGATTAGTGGGTCAAATATTCTACCATTATTTTTTTCAAATCTTTGAAGAAACATGTTCGAAATTTTAGGTTAATGCAGCTAAAAATAAATAGTTTTATTTTTTGAGTGTTTTGTGGCAGTTGCTCACAGAGGCTAGGTGAGGGCGCTGAATTCCCTGGAGTCCCAGGCAACTGTGGGCAACCCTAGGTGGGTGCTAGGAGTCCAAGTTCTGAGCGTCTTCAACCCAGATAAGACATTTTGAGTTGTTTTGTTTTGATGCTAGAAGAAGAAACTTTGTGAAGGTAATTATAATTGCTGTAATTAAGAAATTGGCAGAATCAGACTTAGGAGTAACATGAAACTCTTGGGATCTTTAGTTAAGTATTGATAGTCTTGAGTGATTAGTCAGTTTGACTTTTCCTGCCCTTAACTCCCATACTTCTAATTAGCCTTTATTGAAGCTATCTAATAGCACTGAAACAGACATAATGAATCAAGAATGAAATTAAAGAGGCATTCAACGGCTATCTTAGTAGTTTTGAAAATTTTCTACGTTCAGCTTTCTGTCTCTTTTTGAGACAGGGTTTATTTGTGTTGCCTTGGTTGTCCTGAAAATCACAGGGATCTGCCTGCCTGTGGGTGCTAGGATTAAAGGCATGAGACATCTGGCCAATTTTTTTTTCTTTGATATTAGGGTCTCACTATGCAGTCATGGCTGGACTTGATCTAATCTGGCTGCCTTGATTTTCCAAGCACTGGCATTAAGGGCAGCAGGCGCAACACCTGCCGAGTCTTCGCTTCTTGCAACAAAGATTTGAAATTTAAACCAGGTGGTGGTGGTGCACACCTTTAATTCCAGTACACAGGAGGCAGAGGCAGGTGGGTCTCTGTGAGTTCAAGACCAGCCTGGTCTACAAGAGCTAGCTCCAGGACAGGTTCCACAGCTACAGAAAGAAAAAAAAAGAAAGAAAATAAAAATAGATTTGAAATTTAGAGTGGAATCTTAAATCAGGTTGTTCAGTTCAGTCTGCATTTATGGGTTAGCATATATGTCCTTTTTATTTAAATGACACGCTTTCTTATTGCCTGTGTGTTAACTTTAGTTAAGATAGGCATTAATCTGTTTATTTCCAAAGTACCTGCAGTAAGCTGGAAGAATTAACGAATGGGCTGATTATCATGTAATTAGAGAGACATCCTTTTGGATATTATATCCTTTGTTTTTATTTGTGTCTTGTTTTGACACAGGGCCTCACTATATAGCCCTGACCTCACATGTAGCCTGGAGTCAGAAATTGACCTGCTTTTGTCTCTCGAGTGCTGGTATTAAAAGCAAACACGACCACAGTTGGTGCCTTAACTTTTAAAGTACTTGATGTTTAGAGTATTTTTTTTGTATATTTTGGAATTAGCACATCAAGATACTACTACCCTTATAAGTTGGATTTAACTATGATAAATTAAAATTAGAGAGGATTTAAAACATCATGGCAGGCCGGGTGGTGGTGGCACACAATTTTAATCCCAGCACTTGGAAGGCAGAGGGATCTCTGTGAGTTTGAGGCCAGCCTGGTCTACAAGAGTTAGTTCCAGGACA
>LOJH01024280.1:0-13501 GCA_001685095.1 Ellobius talpinus | reverse complement strand
ACTGTCTTTGAAATTTCCTGCTTTGTGGAAAAGTCTGCTGGATACTATGGGACTATAGGCTGAAGATGGATGCTCCAAAGATATGGAAGAACTTTGGGTGACTGTGCAGGCAGTGAGATGTCTCTCAATTCTGGAGTTTTGGAAGTTGCTTACAATTCACTTCCTGTTACCTTAGGTAATATAATATCCTTCTGAAGTATTTGGTGGAGTTGAAGAATAGGTAGTTATAGTTATAGTTTTTCTTTGTTATGATAAAAGATAAAGAAGATTTAAATATTGTAACTGTATTTCCTGCTTGAAACCTGTTTTGCTATATGTGATTTTACTAAGTTAAATTTAAAACATTCTTTTTTATTAAACAGAAAATGGGAAATCGTTTGGAAAGTCCTTCTGTATATGTGTTGCTTTTATTAGTTAATAAACTGCTTTCGGCCAATGGCTTAACAAATATAACCAGGCTAAAGAGATATACATAGAGAGAGTAGCTGAGTCAAGAAGATGCCATGGAGCCACCAGAGGAGAAAGATGAAAGCTGTCAGCTAGAACTTGCTGGTAGGCCATGAGCCTTATGGTTAAATATAAAATAATATAAATTGGTTAACCAAAGATATAAGAGCTAACTAGCAATACTCTTAGGTGATTGGCCAAGCAGTGATTTGGATAATATAGTTTCTGTGTGATTATTTTGGTTCTGGGCTGTCAGGAACAAACAAGCAGCCTCCTACAACAGGAGTGGCTATACTCATATCTGCCAAAGTAATTTTAATCTAAAACTAATAAAAAGAGACTATGATGACTACATATTAAGAAAAGGAATAATTCATCAAGACCAATAGCTAAAAATATGTAGATTGGCTATATTCACTTAGTGGTTTTTGCTTTTAAGTTTTGTATGTGACCTATCGCTCTATGACCTAGATATATAACTCAAAACTTGGGACTCTGGCAATTGCCAGTCACAAAGGCAGGAGCCTCATACATCCTTAAGCCTATAAAAAGTATTTCCACAAATAATCATCTACCTAGGTATCATGTCGCCAAGGATTTGTTGAAGTGATTGATATTTTACTTGCTTTGTTATTTGGTCATACAAACACATGTAATCTCTTTCAATTTGCAGTATTTCACTCATTGTAAGTTGAAGTTACTCATTTTAGCTAAGAATAAGCTATTTTTTTTCATTTCCTGTAAAACAGAAATGTTACTTTACAACCATAGTAGTAAAACTCAATATCATTAGTTTTCAGTTACAAAGGTGTATAATAAAAGCATTTTAATATTCTAATATATTTATTAAAATACGGAAGTTTCAAGGTTTTTCTATAACAAGGCTTAGAAAGAATATGGAGGAACCAAACTCCTGAGGTCTTCTGGTAGGTATATAAAGGAATTCAATCACCTTGTAAATCGTTTTTCAGTAACTTTAAACAATTGTATGTAAATTCAACCATTCTGTTTCTACCTGTTCAACAAAAAGGAATGAAAACATATAAACCTTAAGCCTTATGCACAATATTCATGGAAGTTTTCTTGTAAGAATCCTGTTGGCTAAGAATAATTCAGTGAAGTTAAGGACAAAGAAAGTTGTTTTCTTAGTTTAATTTACAATTGCTGTGAAAAAAACACCATGAGTAAAAGCAATATGGGAAGGAAAGATTTACTTGGCTTATACTTCCACACCCATTATCTACCACTGAAGGCATTCAGAACAGGAATGTAGCTGGAACAGAATCCTGAGAGAAGGAGCTAATGCAAAGCTCATGAAAGATGCTGCTTTCTGGGCTGCTCACCATGGCTTGCTCAGCATGATTTCTCATGGAACCGAGGACAACCAGCTCATGGATGGCAGCACCCACAATGGACTTATTCCTCCATATCAGTAACTAAGAAAATGCTCTATAGGCTATCTTACAGTGCAATCTTTTGAAGAAATTTTCTCAACTGGGGTTCACTATTCTCAAATGATTCTAGTCTAAGTCTGGTTCACATAAAATTAGCCAACACAGATTATTCTGGATTCATTAGATTGCATTCTGGGAAAGGTATTGAATACAGGTTAAATTCATTTCCTCTATTCTGTATGTAACTTAGATTTTCATAGATATTCTTAATAAATAACTAATTGTCTTATTTTCTCATGCACTAAAGTATTAGCAGAATCTTAAGGAAATCCTCACTCACATTTGATTAAAACTATCTCCAACCTCCAACCTCAGGTTTTGTTGAGCCTTCAACTTGTGAAGGAAGAGCTACAAACGTGGGTCTCAGTGTTTCTATTTTTCTTACTACTGTCTCGCTCCATGTCATGTTCCACCACAGCTGAACAAAAACAAGGTTGACCTCCTATAAATTTGTCTGAGTCTTTGTGATTTCTAGATGCGTCTCTTTGGGAAATTTTGTGGTTTCTTAAGTATTCTATCAAAATTCCAACCTCACCTTTAATAGCATCCTGCCATATCTTCTCTATCCCTGGTTTCCATGGATGAAATACTCTCTACAGCCTAGACCTCGCTGTGTAATTAGAATGAGTGTGGGCTCCTTTCTAATAATGCTTAGTACTAGAGCATTTCTGTCGGTATCCCATCACAATCTTAGAAAAATATGACCATGTTCCCACCAAGTAGAAAGGGAATTTTTCTTTGCTGTTGAGTTCTTATATTCCTTTGTAATAAAGGCAGCATCAACTAAAATATCACACAGAAAAACAATTTATAGTTAGTCTTTGTTATGGCTGCCCAGCTTCAAACAAAGCATCTATGTTCTACAAAGAATTCTCTAGATTACCACTCTACTTGACTAAAGGAGGTAGTAGTACCTTCTTCTGAATGAAAATGCAATAGAAAAACAAAGGATGCTGTCAGTTTCTACAAAGTAACTTTCTTCTATATAATTTTGAGTCTTCCTTTTTATTACCTGGAAGTATAGTGAAGGCTTATGTTGAGCATTGTTCTACAAAACGAGGGTGAATTGGTCTATTTTCTTTTCAGTTTTTATTTTTCATAAATCCCAAACTCTGCCTCCTAATACAGAAGACAAAGTGTCACCAAAGAAGCCAACAGAAGATATAAGGAATTATTTGCTAAAGATTTGTGTCTTTGTAGTTTTAAGGTCCTAGTAGTAAAAGAACAGTCATTCTATCAGCTCAGAAAAATATCTCTTAACATAATCTGAGACTTGGCAAAGCAGTGTTAAATACAGATTACTGGAAATTGAATTATTTTTGAGTCACAAATAGGAGATGGAGAGAAAAGAGAATAATGATTATGGAAAGAGATTTATCATAATGATTGCTAATTTAGTCACTATGTTTCCAATGAATTGGAGAATGAAGCTATTATTTAATTTTCAAGCTGATATTGGGCAGTGGAGAGTCCTTCTAGAAAGCCAACTTTTCTTCCTTTTCACAGAACCTTTTTAAGTGTGCTCTAATGTATCATTCATTATTGTATATTAAAATATGCACCTATAGTATAGATAAATATATGATATAGATATAATATCCTTCCTATACTATAATTTATGTGCTTTGTTGCTATATAAATTTCAAATATAAGAAAGTATTAACAGTTATTAGAAAAAAGTATTTACATACAATATCACAAAGTCATTATGTTATACACTACACTGTATATAGTACTCTTAATAAATAAAATAAAAGATTATGCATATTTTGCAAATATTTAAGAAAATAATGTATTTTCATGACTTGATCCTACATTGCAGAAACAATGTTATATCTGTTATTACTTAATATAAAAGCTATAAGAGTTTGATCACTGTCCTTCAAATGTACTAACATAAAAGCTAGTTTAACTTACTTTCATTACTAGTCCAGACAAAAACTACTTACATTTTAGTTGTTAAGAACTCTCATTCTATATTCTTAGGTGCCACTTGTTCAATAAGTAATAAATACTAAGGGATAAAACATATATAGAAATAAATGACATCCAAATGGCATATTTTTATGCAATTTCAATATATTAAGATACATAATAGTGATATCTGGTAGGTATGAGCAGCTACGTGCTATATTTTATTATCTCATTTTTTTACAAATGAAGTGAAGCAGATAAATACCAAACAAGCCATCAGTGGTAGCAAAACATTTTATTTGGATATGGAATTGGATGAAACACTGGAAGCTGTTCATCCCCTAATCTTACAGATCTCATAAGAATTTGGATTAACTTAACAAATGAACACAAAGGAGCATGAGTAGAACTTATTTGATGTTCAAATGCTTTTTGAAAGTTGAAATGTCAATCCTGGAGTTTTATTTAGATATTCATTAAGTTAAATTAATATAACTATTTATGATACAGGGACCATTTGATTTTTGTGTTATCCTAGTACCGACACCAAAACACTGAATCTTACAATTTTTATTGGACGTTCATATTTATTTTTTCTTTTGTTCATGTTCCTATTTCCTCTATATTTTAAATATTAGGATTCACTTGCTTTTCAATAATGCTTTCATGTCAAAGCATTTATAGTTCACATAGTTCAAAGATAACTATTTCCCCATTAGTAATTTTATTTTTAGCAACAATATAGTTGACTGCAAGCATGTGTAAGCAATTTGAAGGACTGTTAGGTAGTTTCAATTATGTAATAGCATTTAAACAAAATCTTGTATAAGTTTAAAATGTCTAATGGACTGGCAAGAGAAAGAGTGACCTAAAGGACCTTTTTTCGTAGAAAATCTCTTCCGAAATATTGGAGTTGAATCCATCTGCTTCCAATAAGTTTACTTGTCAGGACGAGGGGAACGACCACACACGACAACTTGATCCAAGTATTTCATCAGGAAATTCTTACCCACAAAAAGAATATAAAATAGTCAAATAACCTCTGGAAATTTTTATAAACTATTTTTCCAAGCGAGGTATTTGCTTACTTGAGCAACAACTAACTTGACAAAAAATGTGATTAATCCTGAAGCAAGACTAGTGACATTTTCTCAAAAACCCAGTAGAATTGTGATAGGGTGGACATCTTTAATTTGAGATACTACGAAGATTATGAAGGTCCTGCTCACTCTTTCTTTAATAATTTTAATAAACTTTGTTTTTTTTCTGTATCTACCTGTTATTTTGTAGTCTATTTGGGGAGAAGGAAGCAATTGGCAATACATAATTGTATTGGTGGATTAGACAGCCTGTGTTCTGCTGTCCTGCCATGCACAGATTGCTTCATAACATATCTGCTCTCCATTTTCTTCTGCCATCATTACAGTCTTCAGAAATATGCAGTTGGTCTCTTCCATGCTTCTGCACCACCAGATAAACATACTGTTTCTGAAACTATTTGCATTTTTGTGCTTCTGAATGTGCCTAATTATAAACTGCAATCTCTACTTAGAATGCTTTCCCATATCTTATGCATCTTTTTAGAGACTGCTGCCTAAATTTAGGTATTTTAAATAATCATTTTTACTAAACTATTTCAGTAAGAAGTATCAACTTAAGCTTCTGAAAGCAAATATTTCTATCTCCTCTCAACCCACCCTATCCCGGGAATGTGCTTACTTTATGATCACTACAATACTTGCCACTCTGTTATTGACATTCTACTGGGACTGGGTTGCTTGGTAATTCCTGTCTACTGTTTACAAGGGTTCGATGGAATCTTCTTGATTCTCAGTGTTTGAAACAATGAACCATTAATAGTAATCTACTTCAACTGTCAAGTTCAAAGATCAAGAGTGTGTGAACTCTTGACTGGAGATTATGAACACAATGTGATTGCTTATACATAGTACTCTCTCTGAGGATCAAAGTGACTTTCACTAAAACTCACAAAGCTGTCATAGTTTGTATGCCCTGAATTTATTAACACAAGTGGACATTATTTCTAGTCATGAACATGGAAAAGTACATAATCTAAGATTAAAGCTTTTATAAGCTATAAAAGCTGGTTACATAGGCTTTCTACAGCATATGCAGGCTGGTTACATTATATTTTTAAAAGCAGGTTAGACATAAGCTGACTGAGTGTGTATACAGTAGGATAGGAGATTGAGTACATAGTTTAAAATGATCTCAGGGCATATTATTACTCTGGTTGCATAGTCAGACAAATGTTCTGTCTCTTTAAAGGCAAGAGGAATCTTCAGGAAAGTATGTTACTATTCAGATCTTTCCTATGATGACTTCATTGTACTGTCACTGTTAATTTGCTGGAGAAGAAATTTGTGTGCATCAGTTGAATCCCCAAGAACCTTCCAAGATAGCTTCACTAGAGCACTGAGTGGAAAAAATATTGTACAGAGTATGTTAGAAATAAGGTATTAAAAATAAGCAGTTAAATAAGGATGTAATGGAAGAATAAAAATAGAAATATCAAAGAATGAATAGAAAAGGAAATATGTGAGTTAAAATCATGAAGAGTGATAAAGCCATATGAATGTGTATCTTCACAGCAACAGAGAACAGCCATGAATCCTTATTCAGAAGACACACATAAAATTGACATTTAAAAATGTAAATTGAAAAGATAAAAATAAATAATATAGAGTTGGGTAGTGGTAGCATATGTCTTTGATCCTAGCACTTAGGAGGCAGAGGCAGGAGGATCTCTATGAGTTCAAGGGCAATCTGTTCTACAGAGGGAGTCAGTACAACCAGGACTACACAAAGAAACCCTGTATTGAAAAGCAAACAATGAAAATAAAAAGTAGTAAAGAAATAAAATGGTACAATTTCAACATGTCCTCCTATTTGAAATGACTGTGAGATTTGCACACACTTCACTGTCTTTCTAGCAA
Source organism: Ellobius talpinus (assembly GCA_001685095.1). Classification (NCBI taxonomy): domain Eukaryota; kingdom Metazoa; phylum Chordata; class Mammalia; order Rodentia; family Cricetidae; genus Ellobius; species Ellobius talpinus. The sequence continues at coordinate 6,729 of LOJH01024280.1, read as the reverse complement.
TACCTGCAAGCTTTTAGAAGGCTGATAATTTTAGTATGAACTTATAATTCATATAAATCAAGAGTATGTCCTTCATGATGAGTAGTATTTTTTGTGTGGCTATTTTAGCTATATCATAACAAGATGCCATTCTAAGACTGTAGTCACAACAGTTAAAGCTGAACAATAGCGTGGCTTCCGGGTCAATAGTAATAGTAATGCAGCTGTAGCATTTCTGCTGCTTTTTCTTCACTCCTCCAAGCTGCGGGTGGACTGGAGAGATGTTGGACTTCATGCTGCATCTGCCACGTGGCCACCATCCAGAACAGAGAGGGACTGCACAGTGACAAAGCAATTTGCAGGTCACCATGTTAGTGCAAGGACCTCATGCCCCTGTATATAATCTCATCTGTGCTCTGTACTACAGCCCAGTAAACTCATCAGTTGCATCAAGCTGGATGTAAGTGCTGTCATACGTTGTCTGCCATTACTGTCCATCTGAGGTGACTGACCATTCACCTGAATCTTCCCAGGGAAACTTTAACCAATGAGGTTTTCTCTGTGGGACTCTACTTTCTACAGAACCACTCCAGTTTGAAATCCCCTGAGTCCTTCAGATCTCTGGGCATTCCAGGCTCAGTTCTTGTATGCAAAAGCTTAATAATGGCAATTATTACCTTTTAGAGGTTTAAATATGATAATATTTAATATGAGGTTTAAATATGATAATACTTGAAAGATACTTATTATAGTGCCTGTACGCTCAAAATTGTGCCCTTATTATGGCTTAGACATAATAATACTAATATGAAAAATTTGTGATGAACTCAAACTGTGTCTGTAAAATTTTACTCTACACAAATACCCACAAATCATTTAAAAATGTGCATTCAGATTCCTTATTGGAGCAAGGAACCTGAGAGTCTGCATTTCTCACGTCTAACAGTGACAATGAGGGTGTTGCTCTGAGGCCCAAACACTGGAAAACAAAAACTAGCACACATTTACAACCAGCTCTGGTGTTGGGTGCTCACATGTGTTGCAACTTCCTTAGCCTAAAAGTAGTGGATAAAACCCTAAACGCAATAGTCATTTATTTAAGTTGATTTATTATTTCTAAGGCAGCCACATCAGGGGAATGTCCATAGATGGACAACATTTTACAGTAAAACTCAATGAATCATAAGCATTTCAGTTTATCAAATGAGCTAGTCTTTAATAAACGGCAAATAGAAAAAAAAGAAAAAAAGAGGGCCATAGATGCTCTGTTCTTTTCTTGGTGACGGCTGCTTGGCAAATGGACTGAAGTTCTGTCCTAACCTTGCATTGGCTATTGAATTGAATGATGAGTATTAACAGAAAAAAGAGGATTGAGATAAATACTTATTCTTGAGAGTTCAACAACAACATCAACAAAAAGAAGCCTAAAGAGCCTAAGTACAATATAGTGGGGATTATAAGACAAAAACTATTTATTCATATTTATTCATGTTCTAAAAGATAACAATATTGTGTGATGTTTCATTTTTTAAAGTAAGTAGAAAGTAAAATCATTCTTTCATGTAAAAAATTAAACTTATTTGAATTGATGGTTTACTTTCTTGCCAGAATCATAATTGCTTTGGCTAACAAATGAGGGGAATGCAAAACCCCCTAGCATATTTATTATTGCTTTATTTCTCAGAAGCCCCAGATTTACAGGCAGCCTTAATCTAGTTTCTAAAATGTAATTTACATCCATTGTGTGTATTTCCTGAAAGAAACCCTGATGCACAGGCAGAGCAATACTTTGCTGTCCAGCATCAACTCTTCCACAGCAAATTTACTCAGGGTTTATGTGGGCCAGTGCTGACAATTCAGAGAAGGTCCTTTCCTTGTTTTCATTACACTACATTCCTCAGAACACTTTTTCAATTTATTCTCCTGTCAGGAGAGAACTGTACCTGCATTCAAGAACTTGGGAGCTAATGTAAAGAACAACAAACTTGTGGGGCTTGGCAGTCATGCTTAACATGTGCATTTAACAGGATGTGACATGATACAAGGATGCTAAATATTGAGCATTACTTCTCTGAGGAAGGCTTGCTCATAGTTTTAGTTTAGAGCTATGAATTACAATTTAACAAAACCATGATTGAGTGAAACAAGGGACCAATTATTTGAAAAAGTGCAAGGAAGAGTGTATGGGAGTGTTTGGAGGGAGGAAAGGAAAGGGAGGAATGGTGTAATTGTATTATAATTTCAAAAGATATATATGTATATATATGTGTGTGTGTGTGTGTGTGTGTGTGTAGTGTCTCAGTGAGTGTTCTATAGCTCTGAAAAAATCTTGATGACCATGACAATTCTTATAAAGGAAACCATTTAATTGGAGCCGGTTTGCAATTTCATAGGTCTAGGCCATTATCTGTATGGCAGAAAGCATGGTGATACCCAGACAGAGATAGTGCTGCAGAAGGAGCCTAGAGAGAAAGATTCATCCTATAAGTTCTGTTACTCCAGAAACCTTTACTAATACAAGGGGAAAGTAAAATTTAAGGACAGCACTCATTCATACACATATATTAATTATATATGGAAATATATAATGTATACATATATGCGTGAGTATATAGAAAGGATGTGTACATACAAAAACACATACATGTATACATATGTGTATATATATACATTCTTTAAGTTCTGTTATTCTAGAAAACCCTTACTCATACAAGGAAAGGGGCAAGGAAAACTTAAGAATAGTCATCCTTCTAAATTGAAAAATATACATATCTTTATTATATATGTTGCTAGAGATTCATTCTATAATTCCTGTTTCTCTAAAGAACCTTTATTAATACAAGAGCAAAGTAAAAGTTAAGGACAGCAATCATCCTCATGACTGAAAGGGAGGTATCAGATGGAGCACTGTGGACATTAACCACACCATAAGAAGAGGAGTTAAATCTCCACATGATACTGAATAAAGCCCATTGTTAACTTCAGTGAAGGACAGTGTTCTCAGAAAAGGACCTCTACTTTGGAAATTAGATCACAAAATTCTTCCAGGAGATATAATTTTCAAAATAATTAGCTTAGCATCCTTCAATAGAGGAAACTATAAATTTTATTTTATATCCTCTTCTGTATCCTTTAATACCCTTTAAACTATTGCACAATGCCTTTTATAGTCAAATTGAAAACACACATTATTTAAAGGATAGTTATTAATGCCTAGAGTTAACAGTTTTGTATTTTTCAGACTATTTACCTTTATGTACAACACACTAACTAACATGTTTTTCAAGCGGACTGGTTAGACTGATACCTCTATATGTCTAAATGTTAATTGCTGTATTTTCTGGAACCTAGGGCGTTCAGCAGATCAGGGCAGGCACTTGTGAGGAAGCAGCTGATGAAGGAAGCAGGCCTGCTTCCGTTGATTGTGATCATTTGTCTCATTTTGACTAGCTATCAAGAGAGCAGCTAGAATAACGTCAGTGAAATCGAACTGTGTGCCTTTGGAAACAAGGGAATGCATTGCTGCTAATACTGCAGTCTCTGTGAATAACATATAGTTTCCTCAGAAGATTCAACAGTCATATATGAGCTGTGGAAGTACTTCAAAAGAAAGATAAACATTTAAACCATTGACTGTGGTAATTGATACCTTAAAAATATTTAGATTTAAAACTGAATGGGGGAGGGAAGGGAGCAGAAGGAGAGGTGAGAGGGAGAACTGTGGTTGTAATATAAAATGAAAATTTTAAATTAATTAATTAATTTAAAACTGATTCTAATAGAATATTATATGAAAACTTCAAAAAGCTAATAAAATATAAAAAAATTAAACCTACTTTCACCTATGTAGGTGTAAGTCATAAACAATCCCACACCAGTTCGGAATTATAATTAATAGAATAGTTATGCTGGTATCTCAGGGGCTATTGGCTGAAGGAGCAGAAGGAGCTCCCACAACACACCTACTTTTAAAATTTGTGGCAAAATATACATAACATAAAATTTATCATTTTTACAATTTCCAGTTACAGTTTTGTGGCATTTCACCATGTTTGTAATGTTGTTAAGGACTATTATCATCAATTTCTATACTTTTATCATTATATAAAACTGAACTTATGTATCAAAAGAAAAACCAACCTCTTTGTTCAACTTTTCCTAGCTCACGCTTACCTCCCTTTTAGCATCCACACAAAGGAAGAGCTTCTGCCATCCGTTTGTTACTGCTGTTTCCTCCACCAGAGTTTCAGGTCTGTCAGCACTGTAGCATCCTCTGAAATGGCTTTCGTTTTCAGATTTAAGTACTTTTCTACAGCTCGGATACCCTGCATCTTCTCTGTTCATTCGTTTGTGGATGGATGCTTCGGTTGCTTCTGTTTTCAAATTCTGACTGATGATGCTTTGAATGTGACTAGAATTTTTCTTTTCACATCAAGCGACTACCCAGATAGACAATTGTTTCTGCTCTATGGTTGATTCTATTCTGAAGTTTCTTGTGGGGTCACCACACTGTTTCTCAAAATGTTGCAGCAGCCTGCATGCTCAGCAAAGTGCAGGAGTGCTTGATTAATTTTCAGAACATGAAGAAAAATAATTCACAGGAAAATTTCCCTAAAGACAGTTTTCTTTGCCATATGATGTTTTACTTGCTTCCAGAGAGAAGCCAAAGGTCAATAAAATTATTTGATGAAATCTACTGTTTTGTTGTTATCCATGCATTGTAGGTGAAAATAGCCAACTCTCAGTTTCCCCATTTGCTTGACAGTTCTTACTGTCAGAACTTTTCATGATGCCACATGTTAGTGCAGGTAGAAAAGCAACATATTTATTACTTTACCCAGTATGCATACTGTTTAAAATTATTTCAGCTTCTAGCATGGGCTACCAGGGCATGACATTATGATACTGTCAAACACAAAATCTCTCACCCAGTTTAGCACTTGAGAGGCATATCAGCACACATGGGTTGGTTGCTGGCAACAGGCACAAAGGAAAGAATAAGTATCAAATGGAAAGTTTTAAACAAATTGGCATTCAATGCACTCATCAGTACCACGAGAGTGTTGAATTTTTCAGTTTCTTTTCACAATTACAAAGGTTAAAACGTCTTGACTTTTGCTGCATATGTAAAATTGATACTTAATTTGATTTATCTTATTTACTGATCTTTCATTCTGTTCTTTCAAATCGATATAAAATTACAGACTTCTAGTTTTGACTACAATAGGACCAGCATATGTAGACCATGTGGGACTTAGGAGTAAAGCACCCTGCTGGGCCAACAGCTACAATGCCAGCTTAATTGTTCCAAGCAGTGTTTTGTGCTTTAATAAAGATTCCACAACGCAATTGTTGTAGAAACATAATGATTACTTTAGGACAGATGGCAAAGTGGCAAGATGGGGGAAATTGTCCACATAATTCTAACTAAATCCTGTGTCTGAGGAAGAATATGCTTGAATGAATACTCCAGGCGGGGTATTTATAGAGCTCTGAATTGCTCACTGATTACCTGGGACTTCATTCTCTTCCACTTAAATAATGCAATCTTGAAATATAGAACTAAAACAACGAATGGCATTGTTAATCCCTAAACTAATTAAACAGCATGAATGAGGCCAAAGAATTCACCATACTTTTATGTTCTAAATTCTGAAATGAAACAAAAGAGAATATAAAGATGAACACATTTAAAAAACTAAAGCATGGCTGGCTCAGCTATTCAAATTGTTTAGATTAAAAGTGAACAGCGACCTTTTCAGACTTTGTGCTTCTGTGGCTATAGACCTTGGCTTAAATATCATCTGTGAATGTATTTCAGAACATTGTTGTCTGAAATTGTCAGCAAACACACACATTTCAATAAATAAAATGTTTAGTATGCTGTGTTGAAAGTTAATTTCTAATTGACCTATTATTATTCTAGAGCAATAATTTGCCTTTAGGCTATAAATCTACTCATAGAATGTACAATAGTTTTGAGGCTTTCCTGATGATACAACTTTTAAATGCATCCGACCAACCAAGGAAGAAATTATATATTGGTTCTAGCAGGATTTTTAAGATGAACTCAATAAGGGTAAAAAACTTTTCAATACAAACTTATGTTTGCAAATTTATATAGTTTTGTGGCATTTCTACTCAAAGCACTTCTTATATGCATCTAATTGCCATAAAAATGTTGTGTAATTTAAAACAGATGGCACTACCTTTATCATATCCATTATGACAGGCATGAGAAAATGATACAGAATACTTTCACATTCTTTGCATAATTGTTATGCTTTTCTCTGTTGCTTTCAGTCCTCTAATAGACAGATATAAATTCATACACACTTTCATTTTCTCACTGGCACAGCACATGCATGCCAACTTCTTTGTCAGCTGTGCTCATTGCCACTGCTCTTACCAATAATATGTGCCTGTCTTCAGAATATTCTTTTGCTGCCTATAAATGACTTTGTGTAATCATGTGTGATAATCTGTTATACTGAATGGTTAGCGATACCTTTGGACATCTTTGGAACATCACGAAGTACTATACATGGTGAGCCATGAATTGTTTAAATCAATATTAGCGCTGGAAAAGCAATCTTAGGTCAGTCATATCTACAGAAACCTATACCAGGGGAAGGATTTGAAACTTACTTTTGTAGAAAATTAAAAGGCATGGGAGAGGGGGGTTAGTCTTGAGACTATGTACTTAGTTTTCTTTTTTTATTGAAAAATTTCCACCTCCTCCCCTCCTCC
>LOJH01024279.1:0-19174 GCA_001685095.1 Ellobius talpinus | reverse complement strand
AAAAAAAAAAGTCATCTATGTGACTCCACTGAAACTATACTTAAGGCTATCACAGCCTCCTGGGTAAGCCAGCAGGTGGTCCCAGATGGTGGAGAGCCCCTCAGGACACGTATGTGACAAGGCTCTGAGGTTGGCCCTTCTTGTGCCAAGGTCCGAGGCTTTTACTGACTGTCCTTAGAAAAGCCCTTCACCAGCTGGCACGCATGATAGGATATAAAATACTTTAACTGTGTCTTCTTAGTCAATGGCTTTATAGTGACTAATTGTATGCCAAAGCCAGATTTCGTGTTATCTCTTCAGTGGGAAATCTCAAATAAATTGATTTATATACTCTGGGAAATCTCAAATAAATTGATTTATATACTCTGGGAAAATGTAGAATGTTCAGTTTTATCACCAGGAGACAGAACTTTGCCAAAGTCAAAACCGCTAAAATACTGCAGAAATAAGTTTTAAGCCTTTGCTCAACAATCTGATGATGATATTTCCTTGCCAGAAACTGATGCCCTGGGCCACCATATGTGACTTAGAAAGTCAGCAGCTGACCTTGGCCCTTGTTCAGAGATTTCTGCATCTGCCACTCCCTTTGATACTTAGACATTAAAGACAGGAGAGTCTCGGGAAGCCATCAAACGTCATAGAGGAGTATAAAGGATGTCCCAGTGTGGACCACACAATCTCTCAAGCTCTAAGGACACTCAGTCAATAAGCGGCTCGGGGACTGTCATTGTGTAGGGAATGGTGCTAGAGATGTGTTTAATCCTTACAGTAACTGCTATGGAATGCGATTTTTTTCTATTTACTAATAAAAATTTCACAAGTCATGATCTAGCATTACTCAATTAATGGGTGCAGCATGAGACAACCTGTATATATCATAAGCAGGAAACCCCAATACCTCTAGTTTCCCAGAAAGCTTGCAACTGTAGATGGTAAGAGCTCATGCACACACACACACACACACACACACGTTGCAGACTGATGATTCAACACATGGATGAACATGAATTAACTGCTCAGTTAATTTAGTGAGTCTCAACACGCTCCTCTCTTCTCCATTTCTTTAAGTAAATTGTATTCTAATTCACCTGTGGCCATGAAGTACTATGGTTTATCCTGCATTGGAGTATGTGCACACACTGAATCACTGTACACAGAGGATGAGACTTTTCTCTCTAGCTCACCCTGGGATAATCTAATACTTACAAACATCCTCATTTGGAATTTATTTGACCTTATGTAATTACTTCAGTACATTACAGCATACTTGACTAACAGGCAACTTCACCTGTTCCATGGAAGGGCAGACAACGCAGTCAATGTTGTAACTTTAAATGTCCTGGTAAAAGTAAAAGCACAAAAAGAATTGGACCAAAGCATTTTCCACATTGAGATAAGTCTCACATAATCTAAGCTGGCCTTGTGCTCATTATGTGGCCAAGGCTGGCCTTGAACTCCTGACTGTCCTGCCTCCACCTGCTGAGTACTGATATGGCATGTCCCTTCCACCATGCCAGGTATCAAAAGCAATTTTAATAGTGGTAGAGTATCATTTAAGCAACTATCAGTATTAAAAATATTAATGATTTATTTTAAGTTTCCCATACCAAGTCCTTGAAATCCAACACATATTTTATACCCACAGTATAGCTCAGCTCAGATGATCTGCATTCCAAGTTCTCACACCCACCTTTAATTTTTCCCTCTCCTCCTTTCACTCAGTTTCTGTGGGAACGGGCAAGTGGTAATTTCCATGATGGATTTGTATATCAGTCCAGTATTTCCTCTATGAATTCTGCTCAGGCAATGCTCTATCTTTCAACATTAATCATCACATATGGTAAGATTTCCCAGGACAAGCTGGGTCTCCAACTATCTTTGACTCTTATGAACCTGAGGTAGACTTAGAAAGAAAATCAAAACCCATGACCTAAAAAGAAGTAACAATATATTTAATAAATTACAATGGTTTCTCAAAAGTGGCATGACTTTAACCATGCATGATTTAACCTGCATTTGGTCATATATTGAGCAGGAACATGGGCCCTGCCCAGGGGAGCAGCTGAAGGCTGCTTGGGGAGAGGAGGTCATTATCTTCAGTTACATGACCACTTGAGTTATTCAAGCTCTAGTGGACAGTGTAACACCCATGCCCACGTGAATGGCCCTAATTAAACCTAGTGGGGCACAAAGCAATAACAAAAGAGATGAAGTTTGACATTTCTCAAGAGACATAATTTGACACACTTTAAAGAATGGAATATAAGCATACATACACACACGTATCATATACATACATACACATAATATACATTTTAACTTTTTTGAGCTAGTGTATTACTTTGTAGCTTGGGATGTCCTAGAACTCCTATGCAGACTATATCAACATTCAACTCAGAGATAGCTGCTTTTCAATGAAAGTATGTGTCACTGTGTGTGTGCGTGTGTATACTTTTAGTGAGGTAATGACACTGTGGTAGTAATTCTTACACACACACACACATACAGAAGTACCATAGACTAATTCAAGAAAAACCCCAGTACAATATGTAGAAACTTCTTTCAAGTTGTTGGTCAAGAAAGTCCAAGAGACTCACAAATGATTCTACACTGTTGCTATTATCCTAGGTTCCTAACAGAAATTGGAACTAAGTCTCTACTCCTGAAGATGCCATGCACTTCAGATACAAGACTCAGAGGAACCAAGCTATATCTGACCCAAAAGCCTCCTTTAAAAGGTTAAGTTTTCGGTGCTGGAGAGATATCTGGCTCAGAGGTTAAGAGCACCAGCTGCTCTTCCAGAGGTCCTGAGTTCAATTTCCAGCAACCACATGGTGGCTCACAACCATTTATAATGAGATCTTATGCCCTCTTCTGGTATGCAAGCTTACCTGGAGGCAGACTGTTGTATACATAATAAATAAAAAACAAGTTAAGATTTCAAAGTATCTGAAGATGCTTGTAAGCTGCCAAAGGAGGAAACCAATTAACAGTTACATCTATTGCCAACACCTACAAACCACAACCATAACCAGCATAGTACAAGATCCTTGAAGGTGCCATAATGGCTCTTATATCCTGGTGGTAACCACAAGCTATCTAATTGGACTTAAGACTGACTCAATGGGGGAGAAATTGGTACTGGCATCATCAACCTAGCCAACAACCATGGTTAGGAAGGTCATAGATCTTAGAAGCCAATCTACTACAGCCACTTGCCTAAACTAGTATAATCTACCTATGTGTATTCTAAATCCTTATCCTTATATATCCACAGCAAAGGGTAGCTCTCATTCCTCATCAAAGAAGTCTTCTCTGCAGCATACAGAGCCCATCACAGAAAAGCACAGCTGGTCACAGTGTAGGGAACAACTGAGCATGGGATGTTGTCTTAGGATTTCTATTGCTGTGAAGAGATACTGTGACCATGGCAACTCTTACAAAGCAAACATTTCATTGAAGGAGGCTCACTTACAGTTTCAGAGGTTTGGTCCATTATTATCATGAAGAGGAGCATGGCAGCGTGTGGGCAGATGTGATGTTGGAGGTGAGAGTGCTACATCTTGATTCAGGAGCAACAGGAAGTTCAACTATCACAATGAGAGAAACTTAACAAAAAGATCTCAAAGCCCATCCCCACAGTGACACACTTCCAACAAAAGATGTGGCCTAGATTATAGGTGTGCCCTCCAGCCTCAAGGTCTGGATTAAAGGTGTGTGTCATCTAGCCTCCTCCAACAAGACCATACTTCCTCCAATAATGTCATACCTCTGAAGAGTGCCATTCCCTATGAGTTTATGGGGGGCAAATACATTCAAACCACCACAGGTGCCCAGGCTCAACGGATACATCTACAACACAACCCATATACCTAAGGCTCAGGGAACACTGCAGAGGGGAGGTTAGCAAGAGTCAGCAGGACCAATAAGTCAGCTGTCAGATTTTATCTTCAATATGACCATCTAGACAAGAACTAAACAATGATAATACAAATTGACTAGCCAATGTGGATGGGGCCCCACTCCTACATAAGAATCATTGGGAATTAACATCTACTAGACAGAATTAGTATTCCCCTGGGAAAAAAATACAAGCAACACTAAATGGACTCAGATTTTATTTTTATTTATTTATCTATTTGGGTATAAAACAATTATTAAAGAAAAGCCATGAATTTGAGAAGAAGGGGAAAGATGGGAGGGATTGGAGAGGGAAGGAGAAAGAAGGGGTATAACACAAGGGCCTGCTTATTGGGGTTTCTGTCCTGCCCAGTTCCCACAGCCAGTAAATCCCAAAGAAAATACACAAAAGTCTATATTAATGATAAAACTGATTGGACCATTAGTTCAGGCTTTGTATTAGCTCTTATAACTTATATTAACCCATTATTCTAGTATATGTTAGCTACATGGCTCGGTACCTTTTTCAGCAGGACAGGTCACATCCTGTTTCTTCAGTGTCTGGACAGGACTGCGGAAAGAGCTTTCTTCTTCCCAGAATAATCCTGTTCGCATTGCTCTTCCTCTACTTCCTGTTTGGTTGTCCCACCTATACTTCCTGCCTGGCTACTGGCCANCTTTGTATTAGCTCTTATAACTTATATTAACCCATTATTCTAGTATATGTTAGCTACATGGCTCGGTACCTTTTTCAGCAGGACAGGTCACATCCTGTTTCTTCAGTGTCTGGACAGGACTGCGGAAAGAGCTTTCTTCTTCCCAGAATAATCCTGTTCGCATTGCTCTTCCTCTACTTCCTGTTTGGTTGTCCCACCTATACTTCCTGCCTGGCTACTGGCCAATCAGCCAGTATTTAAAACATAATTGACAGATACAGAATTGTTCCACACCAAAAGGGAATGATGTAATTGTATTTTAATTAAAAACAAAATGAAAAATTTAATTAAAAACAAAGTGAAAAATTTAAAAAGAGGATGGATTCTACATCAAGGTGGGGACTTGTCTTTGTCTTGTCCCTTATGTGTTAACCTAATAACCTTTATGTTATTAGATCATGGGATGGGTCAGGGACCTGGTAAGGAAGTCACCCCTAGGAAGGGGAGTTCTCCTTGAGACAGTGTGCTTTCCCTCCTAGAATCCCTGGCCTCTAGCGCAGGCACACAGGCAGCAAGCTGCCATGAGGTTTGGCTGTGTGACCCACATTGCTGAAGCCTATTCAAAAGGAGTGAATGCTTAGTCTTTTCCTGTAGGATCTGTCTAGAACCTAAGTATGCTTTAAGCTCCCTAACCTACTAACTTACGCTTTGGGCCACCTTCCTCTTTTCCTAAAGCTCCCTGCCTGTTAGTCCCCTGCCTGACCACATCTCAAGCAGGTAGCTTTTGTTCCTTCTCCTCCCCATTTTTCCCTTCCAGGCAACTGGGAGATTTGCAGCCTGTCCGCCCAGGAGCTCCCCCTTCTAGATTCTAATAAATTCCCCTTGGCTTTTCTTCCAGTCTGTTCTTTGTACTCAACCTTCTATTTGTGTCCTTTTATTGATGAAATGAAGAACCTTACTAGAGAAGCCTAAATTACAAGGTAGCCCTGCTGGGACATCCTAAGGTTTGCAGGAACACTTCTTTCCTGTCTTTTGTTAATTGGCAGAAAAAAAACCCAAATGATTCCTCCACCCCTTGACAGCATTGATACAATTTGGTCAACAGGCATGTATTTTTAAAAATATTCAACATTGCGAACCATAAAAATACAAATTAAAGTCACATTAAATATCACCTCATACCTGTCAGGGTGGCTCTTATCAAGAACACAAATGATAATAAGTGTTGGTGAGGGTGTGGACAAAGGGGAAGCCCTGTGTGCCTCCAATGAGTATGCAAACTGGTACCAACATGGATGACAGCTTGGAGGGTCACCCAAAATTCAAAATCGGAACTACCACCTGACTCTGAAATGCCCTCTCTGCTATACACTTAAAGAAAATTAAACCAATAACTCATAGAAATCTGAAATGTTATGATTATTGTCAAATTATTCAGAATCATTGAGATATGGAAATACTGACATAAGTTTCCACTGACATGAATGACCAATAAACTATTATATGTGAATAATGTTCAGTCTTAGAGAATAATCTAGCCTTTACAATAGCATTGGTGAATCTGTAGCTCACTGTATTCAATGGAAAAAAATAAATGAGAATAAAAACACACATTCTCACTAAGAAGGGTAATTAAATGTTGAGCATATATAAAAATAGCAGGGTAGAAGTTACCAATTAAACAATGCAATGTCAGGGAGTAAAAAGTGTCACGTGGGGCAGCTAATCTAGAGGTCCAAGGCACAGCATGCAGACTCCAGCTGATACATTACATACCAGGAACCTGCTCAGAAAGTAGAGCTTGGATCTTCTTACCATAGTACAGAAAGATGACTGCTTGAAGTATGAACATGTTCTGGTAGCCTACTTAACTATACTAATTGTAAATTGTAAATGCATATGTATGTATATGCATTTATGTATATCAAACATGTTATACAACTTGATATATGTTGCTAGAGGCTGTGCCCCAGTTCTGGAAATGTTTCTCTATTGATTTCAATATGGGTTTAATAATTTAAAATAACAGCCTCCATTCCTCTTATTATTCAGCTCCCAAACCTGGTTCCCAGAATTTTGATGTTTGTACTTGTATTTCCTAGGTGTAATAAGATTCCTGTTCCTATTGTGTAGACTTTTTTCAAAGACCACAAAGACCTTCTGAAAAACCAGGTCAACTTGATGAGGCTTTCTGAAACTGGCCAATCACAATAATGTCAAAAGGTTTGACAATGTGTTTGTGCAAATACTAATAGCAAGAAGTTCTGTTTTTGTTAAAGTTTTGCTTGCTTGCAAAGGTCATGAAAGACCTATATAGGATTCTCTCTGCTGCAGCTGAGGGCTGCTTACATTCTCTTACTCCCAAGGAGGGAGCTGCAAGTTAGGCCCAACTGTGAGTAAATTTTGCCCTGCAATAGCTTAATGTTAGTTCCTGGCTTTTGGCACCATAACATATGTAAAAACATAGGAAGGAAACAGAAGGGAGAGAAGACACCAGCATACAGAACTATACTTCCAGACAAGATGTAGAAATAGGGATCGGATATATTTTTTTTGCTTATAAATGGCCAACCAAAATAAGAAAAAAATAAGAAAAAAACCTAGGTAAAACAACACTGTTTGAGAAACTGAACCACAGGCAATGAAGGATGGTAATCTCAGAGATATTATGAACGAATTAGATGAGCCCTACAATTATGTCAGCTTGCAGTCTTCAGAGACACCCACACATGAAGAAGGAATGAAAACCCAGGCAGAGCTCAATGGGCACCTGCACTGAGGAAGCTACAGCCAGGGTTTCAAAACCTGGGGGGAAAGGAATGCTCAGGGCAGAGACCAATCATAGAGAACAGCATAGCAAAAGAACTTCACAAATCTGCAAGCATTTCGCATAAATAGAACATTGAATAGTTGCCTGTAAATAAACTACCCCGATCTAGAAAAGCAGCAGTGGAGATTAGAGAAAATGGTGCTATTTGATAAAGGGCCCAAATAGCATCTTTTCATACCACACACCCTAGAACATTGATATCATGGAGTACTACCTAGATTAACGTAGAAGGGCCCTGCGTTTGTGAAAAACACTGGTTCTTCTACTAAATGTTGTTCTGGTCACACCTAAGCAACAAACCCCTCCCCACAAACCTCTTTTTGCCAACTACATTATACTTGAGAAAAATCATCATAATTTATAGAAATTCAAAAATCAATACTCACCAGGCATCCAAAGAAATAGGGGGCGGGGCAGTGGTGGCGCACACCTTTAAACCCAGCACTCAGGAGGCAGAGGCAGGCGTATCTCTGTGACTTCAAGGCCAGCATAGGCTACAAGAGCTAGTTCCAGGACAGGCTCTAAAACTACAGAGAAACCCTGTCTCAAAAAAGGGAGGGGGAGGAGGGGAGGAGGAGGAGGAGGAGGAAGAGAGAGAGAGAGAGAGAGAGACAGACAGACAGACAGACAGACAGACAGACAGACAGACAGACAGAAAAGAGGGAAAGGAATCCATAATGAGGAGAAATTGAAGCCAGTGTAAACTGGCCTGGAATTCAAATGCTAAAATTACCAAAAAAGATATTAAAACTGCTGTTATAGCCATATTGCAGGTGTTCAAAAGTTAAAACATGAAAGATATAAAAAAAGAATCACATAGAAGAAAGATACAGAGCAGGATATGAGAAAGATACTGAATAAAGTTAATGGAAAATAGGATACTGTAAAAGGTAATTTCAAAAAAATTATGAAAGAACAGGATATTCCATCTGCTATACAACTTACTTCAGTCAATTAATATTCTTGATGTTGGAGCATCTAAAAGTAACAGAGGGAAATAGAAAGGTTGTTTGAGGAAAGAATGGGTGAATTGGAAAGAATTTTTACATTTGAGTAAAAACTATAAATCCATAGTTATAAGATTTCTGATTTATTTTTATTCAAACTCATATTCTAAGCACAAGAAATACTGAACTATCTAAAAAGACACAGATTTGCATAAGCTAACAGAATAAGGTCCCATAAGGAAAAGAACTTTAGATCTGTAAGTAAAGGTCACGTTATGTAAAGAAAAACAAAATCAGACATGATGGAATTGTGCAGATTCTGGGGAATCTCTTCATTGAACTACAGCTGTCCCCTAGAGTGTTATACCCAATCAAAGCACCTTTTAAAACCAAGTTTGAAATGAACGTGTTCATACATAGGAAAATTAAAAAGAAAATTCAACCAGCAGAACTACACTATGAAAAATGTTGAGAAGTCTTTCTCAGGTTAAAATATTTATTTTTATACCATTATATATAATAGTGATATCTGATAAATATCGCTATTTATTTGTGTCTATGTAACCATCACAATAAAGACTAGGAATATTCCTGCCACTAGGATATCATTCCTATCATGAAAGATTCTCATGATCCTTCATCACTTTTACCTCCATATTCCACCTACCTGTTTGTTTTGCCATCACAGAGGAGTTTGTGATGTGGGAGCAAGGGCAGTTTTGCCTTCTGAGAAGGACCATTTCATCAGCAAAACAACTACAAATTCTAAACTAGTGAGCACACCTCAGAGAACTATCCTCCCACTCCAGAGTCTCTGTATTCCACGGCTAAGTGTCTAATAGGCTGTCCAAGGATATCCTCCAAGTGAAGAAAACAAATTCAAATAGAAATCACTGGGTTCTGATTTTCCAACTTTCCATTAAGCTACCCAAATGACCCAATCAGAAAAACATTTGAATTTCTATTTATGTAAAATTTCTCTCCCAACCCTAACTCCAAGCACGGAGCATCAGTATATCATTTCTCACTTCCTATTTTGGACTTTGAAACTCACCATGCTAATTTATTCAACAATTGGAACCAGAAGTTTCCATTTCTGATTCAAACTGTGTAGCTAAAGCTACTCCGTGTTTCACTGTATGTATTTACCCTGTCATAACACATTAGATGCAATCTATTTTATGCCTGCGTGAATCTTCAGTGATTCTTGTCTATTTTGTGGTGCTGAATATTTGATCTACGCATGTATTTATAACATCACTTGAGTCATTGCATATGGGTTTTCTGATTTTGAACTTTTTTACTCTTATCTCCTATTTAACATAACTTAACATTTAGATTTTGCTATTCAGAGAATGTGATTTATCCCAATAATCTTTCTCTCCCCTTAAGGAATCTGAGAAATCTCTTCAATTGCTCAAATGACAACTGAAAGTGCTTGAATAGGCACTATCAGCAGTTAGCAACTGCCTCCTCCCTGCTAGTGCAGTTTGCCTATCATCCTTGGAAGTTATAAGCCATTTAATTTACTTTATTGAGATCCTTAACTCTCAGAAAGGGTTAACAGTATTTTCTGGGCCATCCTGAACTTGAGGACCTATCATTTAATGTCCCTTTACTGACCCATCACCACCTCAGTACCTGGTCTCTAACCCCTCATGGATCCGTCACTAGGGCTTACACAAGAAAATACTGAAGGATCAATAGCGGGTGCTCTCTGCTTGGATATCGTCACAGCACCTTATGGTTGTGAAGCTCTGACCTCTGCCTTGTGAGATTTCCCATACAAGGTCAAGTATGCTGACACTGCTCCAACTTCCACACAAATTGCAGACACCTCTGGGGTCTACTGGTTCTTTCTTCCCTTAAGCCAGCTTTAGTCTCACAGTCATTTTCGAAGGTTCCATACTCAACAGTTCTCGGTCTTGCTGAGCTAACACCAAGGTGTGGACAGGGATGTTTCTGAATGCTTCAAGAGACACTCTTTCCCTTTGTCTTTCCTTGCTTTTGAAGGTCTCTCTCAATCCTTACTTTATGGTTCCTTTTTTTGTGTTCAAAGTCAGTAAAGTTAGGTCAAGTCTTCTTTTCCCTTGCTTCATTCCAACTCAGATCCGATCTTCCACATTTATGGGTGCTCAGGATTGAGCCCATGGGGAACATTCTAGATAATTCCCAATCTCAACCTCAGTCACATCTGCAAACGCCACTTCACCATATAATGGAATGCATTTACAGGCTCCCTAGACCAGTCTTTGAACCGCTTCGGGACTTTTGAGAATATAGTAAATATAAAGTGATTAATAAATGGTATTTTGAGAGTCAAGTTTGTAGAATGTAAGGTGTAATACCATTTATATAAAAATTTTAACTAAATAAATTGTATTCAGGTTTGGAAATACTAACAAAGGGAAGAACCCCCCCCACGAGAAAAAAATGGAGAAAGAGCCCCTTTGCAGTGAGGAAAGCGATTCTGAGGGTAAGGAAGGAACCTTCCATGCCTTTGTCCATGGACAATCCTGTCCTGTTTGATTTTTGTGTACACAGAGCTCTATGACTGTTATTTAGATATCACTCTACTATAAAAAACTAAGGCTTAAAATACTACATGTACCATGCCAAGAAGATATATCAAAATATCCTGGAAAATAAATAGGTGTAATTATATAATGAAACTATAAAGCATTATTTGGGAATTTAAAAGATACCTGAAACAAAAGAATACATACCTTACAAACATGTTTGAGGGAATGAAAACCTAAAATCATTCCCCCCAAAAAATTTTCTGGTCAGCAGCCTAGCCCACCAGAACAGTAATACATATTTGAAAGCAAACATTGGATAATATGATAGACATATACACACAATACATCTCTCTCTCTCTCTCTCTCTCTCTCTCTCTCTGTGTCTGTCTGTCTGTCTTACCGTGATTTCTGTTTGTAGATGAAAAAAGAGCCAACAAAATACTTATGAAAATAACACAAACTGGACAGCTATTCAATCTTAGCACTACTACAGAAATGACTTATATCACAGGGTTTCCTCACTTCAGTGCTACTGGGGTTGAGATGAGAAGATGCTTGCAGGGGGCAGGCAGTTGCTGATATACAGCAGAATCCATGGCATTGAGCTCCAAGTCAGTCTGTGCTACAATGAATTCCAGGCCAGCCAACGTGAGACTTGGTCTCAGTGAGGAGAGGCAGGGAGCAGAATTAAAACAGCAATTCTTCTGAAGTAAAGTTAGTAGGTCAGAGGTGGTCAGCGTAGACCAGAGACTCGGGTCTACACTGCTGCCTATGGCACCCAGAGTTCTTTAGAGACTCCTGTTCTGAAGCCAGGATTCTTCAGAAAAGAATTTTAGGATAAATCTGTATGAAGCCAAGTTGGAGGTTATTTAAAAGATTTTAATATAGGGTTAAGCCTGGGGTTCACAGGGAGAAGCTCAGGTACTGGACAGTACACAGCCATCGGTACCTACGACCTTCCCCACACAGACAGCCACACTTTGTCTTCAGACTAACCCTGTGTGTTGTTGGAGGCTTCTGAAGCTACATCTCAAAGGGTTGCTAAGGAATTCAGACTACAGAGCAGTTCGTGGTACACATTGGGAGAATAACAGCTGTCAAGGCCAACTTTAGGTGATAAGAATTGCAGGGGAGCCAAAAGGCTTTCCTTTATCGTAAACAAAGCTTTACTGTTTCGTTTCTGAGGTTCCTAGAAAATTGGATGGTTAAAGCAAGAAAAGGAGAAAGGCTGAGAAGATCACACAGTCAGGCCCTGAGCATGTTTCCTTGTTATTAGGACAGTCTTATTTTAAACAGACCTACAGAGAAAGAAGATTGTTTCTATGTAAGCAAATCTTACAGCAAATGGTAATTGGACTGGAATTCTGAATTTTCAGGTGATGAGACTTTAACAAGACTTTTGCATTGTGGGCTCTTTATCATGCCCCTGTAACTTTCCCCATTTTTTTCCCCATTTTTCTCCCTGACCTACACAGTCTACCTAGAAAGATGTCTAGAAATACATTTAGAAACAGTAAAAAGAGCCTTACTTACATTGTCCTGGCAATTAGACTTTAAGATTAACTTGAGGGAATAAATTGGAGATATGGACAAATACATTAAGATATCAACTTCATTTCAGAATTACTGAAAATAGTAAAAGTATATAATGTTCAATAATATATACATATAATTAAAATAAATTAGGATACAGCTATGTAATAGACTATACAAGCATTAAACAGTACATTTAAGGCCCAAGCATTGAAACTGGCTAGACACACAGTGTTAATTAGAAAAGACAGAATGTTAATCTTATCTTAATTACATGCTGCTATACTAATCAGTCATCCATAAATGATGCATATTCCCCATACAGAGTTTCTGCATGGGATGGGCAGGAGATACTGAGACAGTATACATGAAATACCTATGATTAGCAGGAGAAAGAAAAATAAGGAATTTTAAGCAGAATTATTTAGAATTAGACCTGGAAGCTGGATTGAATTTCTAAAGCACAAAGGAGTAACTGCGGTCATTTTACGTTTATTCTTATACTTTCTCACATTTTAACCTACACTGAATTTCTTTTCTAATTATTCAATAGGTGGAGTCTGCCTCTGAGATTTCAGGCTTCGCTCTAGTTTCATTTGCAACACTAGGAAACAGCTGTGCTGCTCAAACGTTAGCTAGGCGCGGCACAGCCGAATCCACACGGGAAGTGTGAGTACAGGAGAAGAGAAGAGGGACAGAAAGACAAAGCAATAAATCCTTTTCTTTCTCTCTCATGTGGAATCTAGATAGACGGATGTCACAAAAGCAGGAGGAGGAAGCTCTGGGGAGGGGAAGTGAACCAGTGTCAGGAACTGAACAGGGGGTGGGGGCCAACGGCCAAAACAGAATGGAATGAAGCATGGATTTATCGTGATAAAACCTCTCGTTCTGTGTGCTACCTAAAAGGATAAAAAGCAGACCTTCCCCCAAGGAGGGAATCGGTTGAATATGTAAAGCACACTCTCTACCTCACAATTGTATTTGAGTCTTGCTCACCGGCAATTTCCATCTTCTTCGCTTAAACCGTAATTAACAAAGAATAAGCACCTAGTGTGTCTCTCTCTAGATCAGCCCTCTGCCTTTACTTCCTTCCTTCAATGAACTTCTAGTCCTGGTGACCCGGGCCCTATTTCGTCTACTTTTAAGCAATTTTGCACATAATTATTTCACAAACTTATGATCTGTATATTTCTTTGAAAATCAAGGAAAAATTATCTTTGACAGCAATTTATCAATTAATTCTAGGGTTCTTCCTAGCCAGCAATTAAGTCCTTCTGCCACCTGTTGTCAAACTGCAACTGCCTGCAGGGAGTACACAAGAGATCAAATATAATTATTTCCTAAAGGTTTCAAGTGTTTCCCCAGTAAGTTATCTATATTTAATTAAAACATGAGCCAAAATAACCAGCAAGTATTTAGTTGCCCCTTTTTATTTCTTTTCTTACTCTAAAAATTCACAGACGGAACTGTGGAGAGCCCTGCACCTCCCACATTGCCTACCCTGGTCAGCTGTCGGGCAAACCTACCCAGGGTTGCTTTTTAATTCTGCTCAGCCTTCAGGATCAATCCCTGAAGAGCATCCCCAGGAGAGAGCAGCCAGAACAAAGACTATTCTTCCTTCTTCATCCCACTACTTCCTCCACCCCCTGCATTAAGTCCGTTGGACAACTAACCAGGGGTTCCATCCTCACTCTCATAGTTCCCAAAAGAAGTTAGGCTCAGCTCACGAGTGTTTTCTCTTTTCCTAAAGAGATTCAATTCTCAGCTGCAACTAACTAGGCAATCTCTCCAGAACCAGAGACCATTTAACCTGTGTGTTCTGGTTTTGCCCAGTGAAATCACAAAGGTTTCATAACTGATACTTCATAAGAAGACTTCAGAATTATTCTTATGTTATTTGCTGAAATGATATATGACTATTAAATGCTAATGCCCATGCCACTCAAAAGTCCTGACTTCACTATAAGTCAGCAGCTCCCGTTTGTGCTAGGACTTCTCTTCGATGACCGAGTACGTTGTAAGTCTGAGCTAGCATGCAAAACGATCTATTTTTTTGATAGTGATAAGAATACTGAAGATAAGTAGTTAAGATAAAAATAAGTATACAAAAACAAAGGTCACCTCGTCTCTAGGACGCCAATTACTTGTAGCCACAACAGCCAATGGAACCAGCAAGAAACAGAAGCAAAACTCAGAGTACAGCTGCCCAATGCCAGCTTTAGCAGTATCTATGCTATCCTGAAACTTTGACCAAGATGATCACTAGGTGTTTAGTGTTTCTATTGCTGTGAAGAGACATCATGACCACGGGCAACGCTTATAAGGGAAAACATTTCACTAGGGGATAGCTTATAGTTTCAGGGGTTTAATCCATTCTCATCATGGTGGGACAGGGCAGCATACAGGCAGACACGGCACAAGAGAAGGAGTTGGGAGGCCTACATCTTGATCCTCAGGGAACAGGAAGGGAACTGAGGTTCCAGCACATAAGGCTAGGTCCTGAATATGGTGGTGGGGTGAGGACAACTGGTTCCGTGAAGTTTGCTAGCTCAAACCAGATGAGAATCCCAGCAGGGAGAAGGGAAGTGGGAATGGAATTGCAGCCCTAACTGAGAAGTTATGCGAAACTAATAGCTTTACAGGGGAGAAGGGGTCAGTTCTCTTTAACAGTTTTGTCACTGGTAAATCAACTGCATCAGTGAAAGACACTACATCCAAGAATATGCAGGTAGTACACATTGACTTGATGGGTGAAAAAAGGAAAATAAGAAAAAGTTAGGTGGGTAGAGGAGGTGTTGATCTGGATGAGTTGAGGAGGGGGTGAATATGATCTCTAATACAATGGATGAAACTCTCAAGAAATAAAAAAAACAAAGTAAAAACCCTAGGCTGTGAGCATATTGATGTAGAACAAAAGTTTAAGCTAAGGTTTAGAAATAAAGGAAAGTTTACTTCATGCGGACTTTTGCAGGCAAGTTTTTTCAATACTGATTTCTTCTCTAACCAACCTCATTTTAGCTCCGTTTGATTTTTGCAAACTGCCACTTAGGAGTATTTGTTTCTGGAAGAATTTAAAAGCGAAAGGATGCTAAATGTTTAGAGGCTATAAAAAGTTGACTGCTCCCAGAATTGATGACTTCAGAGTTCTTACTACTTCTCCCCATATTCAAGCCATTAATAAATCATACTGATATTTTTTCTAAGACCTCTATGGATTTCACTCACTGCATTTCACTTCCGCTCATGTCTCTTAACATATCCTATGCCTGGTTGAATGTAACGTCTCACACCTACGTCATGACTTCTAATTCATTCTATATAACATCAAGACAAACCTTTCCTCTATTTTTAATTAGACTGATGACTGACTGATTGTGTGCACGTATATGTGTGTGGGCATATAGCAGTCAAAATGACAACTTGGAGAAGGAGTTGGTTCCTTTCTTCCACCATGTGGGTCCCAGACCATCAAAGTCACGTCGTCACAAGTGCCTTTACATACTGTAAGCCCTAAACAACCTTCACAAAATACCATCTAGTTATTTGACACCCTCACCACCTGCTCCATGTCCCATAAGAGCTCCCTTCCTTTCTCAGATTAAACCCTTCAAGAGTTGTTTTCTCAGATAAAAACCAAGCGCCAAAATTTTCCACTTCATTACTCACATGGAAAAAAGGATTTATTTTTCCATGCCAAAGTTAGAATTTTTTTATTTTCTGTACTTTATTCTCTGAAGCCACAGTCCTTAGAGAACTTATTCTCCCCGAGATATAGCCATTAAAAGTGACTAATTTGCAAAGAACATGTACTTGTCATCAATTTATTTGGTCTATTCTTTCATGGCTTCCAAGTAGCTTTAATAAATGACTTATTGTTGTCCCTGGAAAACTAACACTTTAACGAGAGCGCTGCACTCCCGAGACAGACAGGACGAGAATTCAAACCCTGGGTGCAACCTTCTCTAGTGGCCAAAATCACCTGCTAAGAAAGTCAATGCTCCTTCTTCCCATGGATCAGTTCTACTGTCTACATTGAAGACTGCTCCTCTCCGTGTCTGAAAGAACTGTCACTCTTTGAGAATAGTTTCAAGAGATGTGACCCATCTCAACCAAGAAGGGCATCTACCCATTTTTCAGCCCGGTGATGTGCGCACACACACAGTTATCTGGAGCCCAACCAAACCCGAGGACGTTACCTTCTTTCTTTCCCTGTTCATTTAAACTCGATTGTGTGACCTGTGCCGCATAAGCAAAGCTCAGAGTGCAGGCCTGCTGTTGGCTCCAAGGGCTCACCGCCTTTTATGAGGCTTAGCTTAACTAGAATCTGAGCATTTCAGTTCCACGGTAGGCTTTGTACCCTGCCTGTCTGTTCCCAGGAAAGCTAACCTAAGGTCAGGCAACTAGACAGGAGAGGAAGTACCAGTCTGCTTAAAAGGCTTCCCATCAATCTTTTATACCCTGAGATTTTTAAGGGGTTTGGCCCAGCAGTCCAAGTTTTTGATGTTATTTCCTGTATAGCATTTGCCAGGACTGAACAGGCTTCAGTCAGATCCAAGTTACTCTGTTTATTTCTGTTTATTCTGATCTTTTACCTTTGTGTATTTTCGGTAATTATTCTTAGACTTTTAATTATGTTCACGCACACACTGCCCTGTTGAGAACCTTGGCCTTAAATCTATCTATGCATCTGTGTCTACAGCATTTCACAGACTGCTTCACCCTTCCGCCTTAAAGACAGGTATGACAATGCTCATCAACCATGCTTGCCTTTGTTACCTATTGGGATTTTACCAGGCTAGAAACATTTGGGGGGTTTAAAATAAGACAGTTGTATTTTCTGAGAGCCTGGAAGTAAGAAGTCAGCAGTATGTTTCACTGGGTTTAAAGTGCTGATTTCTTCTGGAAATTCTGGAAAGAGCCCACTTCTCTGCTCCTTTTCCCAGCATCTATGGACCCTCTCTCATCTTCCGCTCTTGTGCTCTGAATACACCTGTCTTCTACCTGTGAAGCGCCTTCTTCCATGCTGTATGTGAGTCACATTTTCTCCTGTGCTGTGGCAACACTCCTCACTCCCTCTGCATGAGATACTTGTGATATTTGAGGACCACAATATACTTCCCATCTCAAGATCCACAAAATTGCCACAAAAGCCCTTTGCCATTTAGAGCAATTTAGAGCAACAGTGTTGCGGGTTCTGAGATAATTACAGCTTGAGGGTTTCAGGGAAACCATTACGAGTTATAATGTTGATACACTCATTGTCACTCTTGCTAGATCCCCGTTAAACTAGCAACAGTGACGCAATCCAAACCTCAGCCTACATCAGCCAGGCCCATTTTCCTACTCTCTGTGGTAAGGACTCCATTCCAAGTTCAAGTGCAGGGCCCTTCCAGGATGTCAGCACAGGCAACTCACACACCCACATAGGGGTGGCACTTTGCCCTGCTCCAGAACCCAGCAAAGTGCTGTATGTGAACTCCTGGTATTTAAAATCATAAATGGCATGAATAAAACTAATGCAATCCAAACGACTGGTGAGTTTATATAGATTATTCAGGAAGGAGTACTCAAAGGTTATATTCGAGCTCCTTCTTAACTGAGAAAAACAGAATTGAGCTTGAAAAGATGTCATCTTGCAATTATTTCTGAAAGGCTCAACATGGCCAAAGAATAGGATGAACTCAGTAGGTACTCTGAGTCCCTTCATAAAGGTGAAGACAGCTCCTTGTCTAACTGTTGTCTTTGATTATCTATCACCTAGTTAGTCTTCTACCTTTGGGGTTAGATATACTAATACCAGATAAGCCTTAAAAAAGAAAAGAAAAAGACATTGAAAAAGAAAACTTTTCAAATATTCTAAATAGCAGATTCTGGTCCTTTAAAATCTCAGGAAAGAATGTCTCGACACGGATTTAAGCGCACTGCCAACGCTTCCAGATACACGAGGCAGACACCCCTCCTCCCATTGTGGAGAGGGAGCCTGTTTTCATCCTGTTGAGCTATCTCACACGTGCTGGTGCAAAATAGTTAACATCACGTGCCTTCCACATCCTGAGGAGAGCAAACTCCCAAAGCGCCACTCCCAACGCAAAGCAACCTCGCAGCGCTGCTTATTTCTGACTTACATTTGAAATTACTTCTGCTGGGAGTATTTAAAATGACCAAGAGAGTTCTTTGTTTTTTATGAGAAATCAGTCAAAATTGGGCCTCTGTAGCAATAATCATAGCTGACTATGACTGAATTTTTCAAGTTGGTTTCGTGACCGGCAGTAGCAAGTACAATATTAAAATCCGGATAACAGGATCAGTTCACTTATCTAACAACTGTCTGCTCCCAGCACATGGTTAATTTCATTTTTACTCAAAGTTCCCATTAATTACAGCATGGTAGACAAGATCACATAATAAACATCTTATTTCCTATTTTTTCCATGCTAGTCAGAATTTTAAGGTCAGCATATAGCATGGGCTTTGAAATGAACTTTACCCTTTGTTGTGGTGACATTTTATATTGAAGAGCTTAGAGTAGAAAAATAGATAAAAGCACTTTTTTAAAGGGGGAAAGGTATATATGCTTGGGAGCTCATTGGGCAGTAAAAAATGACAACCGCTACAAAAATCACATTTAGCATGTTTGACATTGTGTTGGGTGGGGACAGATGATATGTAGTGGAATTTTTTTTTACTCAATTTTAAGTTTTCACTTAACTACAAGAAGTTCGTTATCAATACAAGGTGAACCACCTGATCTACAAACCCAAGAAACAGTAACAGGATCAAAAACAC
>LOJH01024278.1:7119-19175 GCA_001685095.1 Ellobius talpinus | reverse complement strand
GATCTGCCTGTCTCTGCCTCCCGAGTGCTGGGATTAAAGGCATGCGCCACCACCACCCGGCCAAATGCATCCTTTTGGAGCCCAACTTTGGCTCTTTGTTTCTACCCAGGGCCCACACCAGCAACTCAATTCCATTTCCTTGTTCTCTATCCAACAACTGCTCTAGTACCACTTCTTAAATATTTACTGCAATTCTTACTAAATGTGTTCCTTGATGTTTTAATACATGTTTCTCCTGCATTCTGGTTCCTCTCACCCCACCCTCGCCCCTCTTCTTCCCGCACCTCACAGATTCCTTTCTCACGTTCATGTCTTTTGTGTGTGTGACTCACTGAGTTTAACGAGAGCCTGTATGATCATGGACTTTATGTCTTCATTTAGTTTTTCTGAGACAGCATCTCACTATCTGGTCCTGGCTGGCCTGGAGCGCGGTATGTTTACCAGGCTGGCCTCAAACTCACAGGATCTGCCTGCCTCTGCTGCCTGAGTGCTGGGACTAAAGGCGAGCGCCATCATATCCAATTATCTATATTTATGTTTTGAGCCAGGGTCTCCAACATGTGATCCCTCTGCTCCAGCCGCCCAAGTGCCAGGACTATAGACTTTCACACTACACACATCCTGACTTCTTTTTTGCCTTGTCCTTGTAACAGGCCCCCCAACCTTAGGATGACTGACTCCATGACGGAAGTGCCACTAAGGCAATAAAACTCAGCATGCAGACAGCACCACCTGCCAGAACTAAAACAATGACCTAATCCATCAAAGTCCCTAATTCTGGGGAAGTCTCTAAATGTACTACCCTCAATTTTTAGCTTCTGTAGTTCTGTTTCTGGGTAACTGTTCTTGTGAACTGAAGTATGTCAACCCAGACCATGTATTTTTGTGCTTAAAAGTTCACCCTGAGAAAGGCTCGGTGCTGCACTGGGATCCTGCACAACCAGTGTAGTTGTCAGCTGGCTAACAAATACTTTTTACTGACTTAAGCCCATGTTCGAGCAGTCTCCTCTGGTGAATACCCCACAACAGTCCTAAGCTATAAATTAAGTTACAGCTTTAACTGGCTAGGTAACGTTTTCTTTCTTTTTTGCGGGGAGGGGGGCACAGGGTCTCACTATATAATTCTGGCTGTCCTGGGACTCATTATGTAGTCCAGGCTGGTCTCACACTCACAGAGATCCACCTGCCATTGCCTCCTGAGTGCTGGGTTTAAAGGCGTGTGCCACCACTCCTGGTTTAACGTTTTCCCTACACACAGATCCACACAGAATAAACACTGACTGCGCTCAGCCCTAGTCCAGTCTCAGAGCCCCACTGTGCTGATGCTTCACGTCATCACTGACATGAAAGGACAACCACTGTAACATTACAGAGACAACTGGAGGTCAGGAATGAAGTTGTCCAGAGTCACCCAGCTAACATATGCCCACTCTGGTACTTAAATTGAGGGCTGTCGAGAGCCCAGAATCCACATGCCCTCAGAAAGCTGAGCAGATCTCAAGATTGGATCAGGATCAAGTTTCTCCTCCCCCCACAGTTTTGTCTTTTGGGCCCAAGGACACTCACCTGGCCAGCAGCAGAATGGGAATCCCCAACATAGAAAGCAGGGTGTGCTGCGGGGAAAGGCCAGTCTGCGTGAGTCCCAGGTAAGACAGCGATCCAAGGAGCCCTGCACCCCCAGTCCCCGAGGACCACCAGGAGATCACAGCGCTGAGAACACAGGAGCACTTAGGAAGAGGTAAGCCAGCAGGGGGCACACCTCTCCTCTTCCTTCCTGACCAGCCTGCTTACCTGGGATAGAAGGCGGTGAGTGAGAGGAAGGTGACCTCCCCTAGACCTGAGGAGATGCTGGCCAAAACCACTCCTGGGAGGATGAAAAGCATATGGTGGCCTTTAATGGAAAGGAACAGTCCCCTACGGTGCTTGATTATAGCCTCATCTCTCCATCCGCTCAGCGAGCTAAAAACAGACGTCACTGAACAGACTGGACAGGGTAGGGTCTCATCTGAAAGAGCCACACCCTCTTCCACATGTCTTCTCTGAGACTGTACCCCATCCTCATCCTCCCAATTATTCAGCCCTGCTCAGCCCAGTCTGTACTGGTCCATCCATCTCTTCCTCTAACACCTCCAAATTGTTCCTAGAGCGCACTCTGATTGGGGGGAGCTCTAGCAGGTTTGTTTTTTAGACAAGGTTTCAGTATGTAGTCCAGGCTGGTCGGGAACTTGCTGTGTAAATCAGTCTGGCCTGGCACTCTCCTTGTTTTTTTTTTGAGACAGCATTTTGCTGTGCAGCTTAGGGTAGCCTTGAACTCACTATGTGGCCCAGACTCAAATTCACAATCCTCCTGTCTCTCAAGTGTGTGCGTCCCAAACACTACTAGCAGTTTCTTGGGGTTACAGACATATCCTTTTACTCTGGGAAGCTGGGGAGACTACCTCCGCAGCAGACTGTGGAGGCTTCTCCAGGCCCATCCACCCCACAAAGCTGCATACTCACCACACAGGCTTAACCCCACTGAGTGAGAAAAGGCAACCAGGATAAAGCTTCCAGCAGAACAAATTCCGCTGACGAGGACCCGGGGACTGAGAAGAGGTGGAGAGGAACTCAGAAGGCCGCCTCCATTCGAGACTTGCCAGCCTCCTGCTACCTCCCGTCTCTGCCTTCCTCCTGCCACCCTGACCCAGACCTGTAGGGTAGCAAATGAAGGCCAAGAGGAGCCAGGAGTTTGATGATGAGGGTGGGAAGGATGTCTGCCAGGAGCACTGCCTGAGAGGGGAGAACACAGTAAGAGCCGAGACCCTCCCAGAGGTAACCTTCCCAAACCAGCAGTAGAGCCAGCTGAGAAGACCTCTGCAAGGTCAGGCTCTAGAGTTAGACAGACCAGTGTTTAGTTTCAGCTTTCCCGGCTTTGGGCTTCTCCAATGGGTGTAAGGCATTTATTTAAACGCTCTGAGTTTCAGGTCCTCATCCCAAAAGGGGAGGCATGCAGTGCCTTGTGCACAAAGCTACCTTGAGCGTTGGTTACCTGAGCTATTTACCACTCACAGAAAGGGCCCCCAGTAACTGGCAGTCTTGATCATTGTAATACTGACAGTTCCAACCGGGTGCAGAGGGGATGAGGGTGCAGAGGCATGGATCATGGGGCCTTGTGTGGGTACTCACAGCTGTGGAGATGGAGTTGCAATCAAATTGAGACGAGCTGTTGTGAGGTAGGGGTGTTGGGCCTGGATCCACCTATGAGAGAGAAGAAAGTCTTTTCTATAAGGAGGCAAGAGGTTAAACAAGGTCCAGTCCCAGCTCCTCCCTAACTTGACAGATAGCTTTGGGTAGGCATGGTCTTCCTGGGGCCTTAGTTTTTCAACGTGCACAGTGAAGGAGAGTGTTGATAAGCAACTCAAACTATTGGCCCAGAGGCCAACGATGACCCCCCTAAGATGGATATAACATATTTAAGAGCATTCATATAGCAATCTGGGTTTCTGGAAAATCTCACCTTGAGCCAAATTCCCTATTGAACCTGCAAAGTAGAAGCTGTTCTTCTTAGGACAAACGTTTTCTAGATCATAGAGACAAGAAGTTCTGCACCTGGGGTGATTTTACCTGCTAGCAACATTTGTAACATCTGGAGACATTCTTGGCTGTCACTTTTGGTTGTACAATAGTCACCTAGTCCCAAATGTCAACAGGACCCAGATGACAAAACACGCTACAGAACAGTTTCATGCAGCCAGTTAGTTGAGTTCACCAACCTGGTACCTGTTGCTCTCTTCAGCATCCCTCCAGCCCTGATGTATGGGAGACTAGGAACTTTAACTCCCTTGGTCCACCCGTGGCTACTTCATGAGTTTTTCAGGGGACCTCTGGCCCTGGACGAGTCCTCAGTAGTCCCGTAGGGACTAAGCACACGGTGGTGGTGAAGAGGGGCTCACTTACATGGCTCTGGTTCCCAGACGCCTGCTCTTGCTTAAGGATGTCATGGGCAGCGCTCAGCATCACAACATATGAGAAATTGTTGCAAAGACCCAGGATCCTAGAACAAGGAGAGAGCTTCACTTCTTGGCTTTCTATCTACCTATAGCCCTTAAAGATCTCTCCCTTACCTGTACCCTTCAAACACCAACCTCAATAACAGTGTCGGGGTTAGAAATAAGAGGCTTTGATATTGGACCAGCTCATGGCCAAGAGTCAAGGTCTCTCCCAGGAAGCTACACTGACCACTCTTTCTTCTATGCTGGCACTAAGATTCAGTTCTGGGGGCATTTCTCATCCACTGATATACTGTGGTACAACAGAAATACCCAGGGCTTGAAACCCCAGTCAGTTGCTTCCTACTTCTGGGGCCTTAGTATATTCTTATGTAAAATGGGGGGCAAGTTCTCACCTGACCTCAAAGAGAGCTGGAGGAATCAAAATAATACCAGGGCTCCTTTTGATCTGTAAAGCATTATTGCTCTTATTTTCGTCTTCCAGAGCTGTGCTCAGGGCTAGGCAAAAACAAAAGGGACTGTGGACAGAGCTCACTTGTATAGCACTCTGTGAGCACCCGGAAGGCCCTGCTTTCAATACCCTGCACTGCAAATAAAAACAATGGGGAGCTGGGCATGGCGCTACAGGCCTGTGATCCCAACACCTGGAAGGCAAAGGCAGGAGGATTAGAAATTCAAGGCAAGCCTCCACAGCCCATAGAGTTTAAAGCCCACTTCGGATACAAAGACCTTTCCATTAAAAAAATAAATAAATAAAAATAACAAGGTTGCAACTGAGTTGGTGAGAGAAAAGCATTTAAGAATGTTACAGATGGTAGAGGCTCTGATCAATAGGTGACGGGCAGTAATTTAATGGGATTTGGAAAGCTCACAGGTAGCCAAGGGCAAACAAATTGTGACTCAGTATTTGTAGATTCAGTTGTTTTTTGCGGCTTGACTCTCACCTCTTTTCTTCCGGTCGCACCTGACCTTTGCACAGCACTCAGACCACTTACCAGAAACCCACCGCATTCTTCCATTGGGCCCTCTGACCATCCACCGGAGGGGCGTGGGGCTCTGAGTTGGTCTCCTCCCCTGGGTGGAAGAGAAGGCATGAGCCACCACTCACGGAAGCCCCGCGTGTTTTATGTATTCTGTTGCGGGGGTCAGGCCAGTTTCCGAGCTCCTCAGGAGCCTGGTGGGGCAGAGGTGGTCACTCTCAAGACAACCGACAAGAGTACTCACTCTCGGAATCCTCAAGGCGCCTCCACGAGCCCGCAGAGCTTTCCATAGCATCGAGTTCGAGTCCCCCAAAGGGCCCAGAGTCAGCGTGTGTTCGTGATTGGCTTCAAGAGAACAGATAAAAGTCTGGGGCAGGTGGGTGCGAAGGATCAATGCTAGGCGGTCAGCCCCGGTCCGGCTGTCTGCTACACAGGACCATCCGTCAACAGAACTCCATCTCGGTTCTGTTCCAACCACGCCCCACCCTTCGGGGCGACCCCGCCTCCAGCCCCTCTAAAGCAAAGCCCCCGCCCCCGGACCTGTACCTTTAAGAGCAGCTGAGCTCTCTGCAAGGTAGAGTAGCAGGTTGGAGGGTCACGTGTCAGAACCGGCGCCTCTCCCATCACGTGCTTAGAAGGTTCCCCCTACTTCCGGGTCCTGTTTTTCGCCTTTGGCCTTCCCAAACTTCGGCGAGTGAGAAAAGGAGAGTTCAAGAGAAGCACTGGTTTGAACTGGAACGGTGGGAGCCACAAGTAGCGCCGTGAAAAGCGGCACTCTAGTCGCCGACCAAATCTGCCAGTACTAGTCATGGCGCAGGAGGCTTCAGCTTCTTTCCTGCTGCCCTCACTTGCCTGAAACAAATATGGCTACTTTTCTGGTCCGGAACCACGACCCACCCAACTCCCCAAGGACTAGTTCTGCTCCGGAGCAAAGGCGACCAGCCTCAAGTCCTTCTTATCTGTTGTCCTTACAGACTGTGGTAAAGACCTAAAAAATAAGCAACTGGGAGGTAGGTCAGAGTAGAACGATTACCTAGAAAGTTAAAAGATAGCAGCCACCAAACAGGTTTCCATGAATTGCCTATGGCAACATTCAAGGCTTTAAGAAATGCCCTTTTCCATATTATTCTAGAACCAACAAATATCACGAAAGTAGTCCAACCCCTGATTTTACAGATGAGAGAACCGAGGTCCCCATCCCCCAATGTTAATCCTGCATTAGACCTATAGGTGACTTTAGAGACCCAGTTAGCCGTTAAAAAAAGAAGAAAGGAAGAAATAGAGCAGAGGCGCTGAGTTCACTGAGCAAGAATTTTTCCTGTTCTGTGATGTCAGTCAGTTATCCTCTTTGGAAATTAGGAAAACGGGGCTGGGAGGGCCGTTGTTACATGTCACCTCACATAGCCCCAAATAAGGAGTCCTTCCCTTACCTTCATCTCGGTGATAGGGCAGCATCTTGACCACTCTTCTTCAAGCCCATTCCTCCGTGGGAATGGCTTCTAGCAGCCTGTGCCCATTTCTACCGGTTCTTTTCAACCACCAGTCATTAAAATCGCGGTTTGAAATATGCCCTCCTGTTGTGTTCTTCCTAGCTCACTCAACCAATGAGACAAGGATCCCGTTCCCCATGCAGGGCCCTAGAGATACAGCCACCTCTGTTCTTAATGAATTCACAGAAGCTGTGTGACACATGACCACACTACAATAGCCGCAGGTGAGGACATGGGTACTGGAAACACCAATCCAGGCCCTTCGTCCCCTCAGAAGTGTCAGTGGCATGGAAGTGGGAAGCCAGAACTTCCACTGTCCTCATTCTCCGTCCTACTTGCTCTCCTAAGACAAATCAGGAACCACAAACCCGAGCTTCCTCTCACTGAAGGCTGTGGCTTGGAGGAGACGGAACTGGCTGAGGTGTGCATAGAAGACCTGAGTCGCTCAGGCTACGCTTGCCACATGCCCCCTCCCCCATGCCCAAATCTGCATCTCCGGTTCCCACCTTTCCTTTCTGGCCTGATCCTCTGCCCTTTAGCTCCAGATGTGTCCCTGAGCCTGAGACACCTGGACACTGTACAGCCGTTTCCCTGCCTGTCATGAAGTCACCCATGAGCATGGGGGAGGTGCCTGGGGCCTGGGGTGGAGAGATGTCAGGGACAGGCAGGGGAAGAGGAAGTGTCTTGGGTGCTGGGGAGGACTGGCTTGCACTAGTGGGTGGGGACGGATGGTCATTGTGAGCTTTCTGGACAGAAAGAAACGGACAGGATGGATTTTCTCCGGCTTCACCTCCCTGGGCTACATCAGGCCTTGAGGGGAGCACTGGTGAGAGGGGCAGGGAGATACCAGAGGCTTCCGGCCATTCCCTGTAGTCTCACCTTTCCTCCTCCCTTAGAGCCTCTCCTCAGGTGTGGGGTCCTTTCCTTCCTGGGTTTTAATCTCCCACCTCCACAAGCGCCTGCGTGTACTCCAGGCTAGGCCCTGTCTTGGTCCTTATGCAGATTTCCAATCCCGGATTTCTTACCTGGACTTTTTTTTTTTTGGCGTAGTGCCTCTAGGGAAAGGGCTAGATTTCCCCTGAATGTCTTCACTCTGCTCTCTTCTAGGATTCCTTCAGCGCTTTTGTGTCCTACCTCATAGGAGATACAGTTCCCACGGTAGAGAGGGAGAGGCAGGCAGCTGAGGAACTGGGGGAAGTAGCTGCAGGGAAGCCGGGGAAGGTTATACAGGAGGAAGCCCAGGAGGCGCTGGAGGGATTTAGAAGTGACCAGAGTCAGAGGATAGGAGCACCTAGAGAGATCATCAGATGCCAAGAAGGAAGTTTAGCTGGTGAACAGGCATGGGGGTGGAGAGCAGACAGCTCCCGAAGGCCCCGAGCAGAAAAGCAGGACACTGGGTCCAGGAAGGCAGCTGAGGGTGCCAGGGGCCAGGAGCCAAATGCTCCGCTGAAACCTGAGGCAGGGCCTGGGACTCACAAAGACAAGAACAGTAAGAGAGCCCAGGAGATCTGGGAGCACGGTGAGCAGAAAGTGAGCAGTGGGGAGCCGCTGAGAACCTGTGAACAGGAGGAAGAGGAGGAGGTGGTCAGAGCAACAGAGCCAGGAATGGCCAGGTGTGTGGAGTTGTCACAACCAGCCTGGCACAGGGAGCCTGAGGGGAATGCTGGTCCTGACAGGCAGAATGTAACAGAGGATGGCAAAGAGACAGACTGGGTGGCCGAGGAGGTAGTCACAGAAACTAAGGGGTTTGAGGCCAAAGGGGCTGACAAGGAAGAAGAGAGGATGGTCCTGGTGAGGGATAGCCAAAGTGCAGGGGCACAGGGAGCACAACACCCAGGGGCAGAATCTGAGGCCATGCTGGGTAGAGAGGCCTGGACAGTCTCAGGCAGGGAGGACACTGGTGACTTAGGCATTAGGGAAGCAGACTATGGGCTAGACCCAGAAGACAGCATTCCAGAAGCTACTGGGAGAGACTGGGTCCTAGAAGAGGCTTGCCAGGGAGAGCAGCAAGGTGAGATGGATGAGAAGAGAGAGGCTGAAGCTAAACATCAGCCCCAGACCCTGGAGACCAAGAGGACAGAAGAGATGACCGAAGGCCAGATAGTAGGGAAGGAGACTGTGGGTGACCAGGAGACGCAGGGCAGCTTTGAGGGTGAGGAAAGGCAAGACTTAGCCACTGCTGATAGGAGGGTGAGTCTGGAAGAGGAGATGCAGGCAGAAGAGTTCCCTGGGGAGGAAAGGGGCTATGGGACCACAGAGGGTGTGCTAGTCCTGGACAAGGAGGCTAAATGTGAGCCTGACTTGGAAGACTCTCCAGAAGCCAGGCCTGAGGAGTTGTTTATGGCAGAGGAGAGTGAGGCCACTCAGATGAGACTAGAGGTATTGAGAGTAAAGGTCACCGAAGGACAGGACCCTGAGCTGCTGAGAGGTTCCCAGACCTTGAATGAACACCTTGAGGAAGGACAGCAGGGTCAGGAAGAGACCAGGAGCGCTCCAGACCTGAGCCCAGAGGGGGCACAGAGCTTAGAGGGCTGTCTCAGGCCTGTGGGATTTGCAGATCCTGAGCTAGAAGCCCAGGAAAACCGGGGAAGGGATGTGGATAATAGAAATACCCAGGATGTAAAAGCAGATGCTGAAGAAGAAGAAGATGAGGAAGAGATTGCAACAGGACAGGCAGTGGAGGTCAAGGTTGAAAGAGGCCAGGAGTCCCAACAGCCAGAGGTCCCAGGGTGGGGAGCAGAGGCAGAACTGACCTCCATAGCAGTGGACCAGGAGCTGGAGGGAAGCCAAGGAGCAGAGGCAGAACTGACCTCCATAGCAGTGGACCAGGATCTAGAGGGAAGCCAAGGAGTAGAGGCAGCGACAGGCCAGTCAGTGGAAGAATTCAAGCCCACGGAAAGCAAGACTAGTGAGGGGGAGGCTGCAGTGCCTTGGGAGACAAACAGAATGTGTAGGAAGAGGAGCCTGGAGGAGGTGGCCCTGAGCCTGCAGGACAGTGAAGATATGCAGACCAGTTCTTCAGTGGCTGAGATTAGCATGGGTATCAGGACTGTGGGAGCCGAGGTAGAGCCGGAATGGGAAGCTGGGGTGAGTCAAGAGAGGGAATTTGGGAGAGCCCAGCATTCCAAGGGCAGAGGGGAGATGGGGGGAGACACGGAGCTGGAAGAGGCTACAGAGACGCAAAGTGGGCAGGAAGTTGCCTCAGAGAGCTCAGTAGAGGAGAAGGCACCTAGTTATGATGTCCAAGAAATTGGTGGGACTGGAGAGAGAAAGCAGGCAGATATGGGGACATCTGTAATGGCAGAAGGAATGACGAGAGTAGATGGCATGACTTTAGGCTCCCAGGCAGAGAAAGCTGAGGGGTCTATAACCATCATGGAGACTGAGGGGCTCCTAGGAGATCAGATGGCCTTAGAAGAAGCTAGGGGTGGGCTATCAAGAGAGTGGGAGGCCCACAACTCTGAGAGAGAGACACAAAAGCTGCATGATGTGGAGGATGCCGAGAGAGAAGCACAGAGGACAGAGATCCAGAAGAATGATCCAGAACCCTCAGACCAAGAGAGGCATCAGACACACCAAATCCCCACATTAACTGTGCCTGGCTTCTCTGAATCGGGTGGGGCCACAGCAAGTGCCCCAGGGGATGATCACAGCAGCTGGAATGAGGTGAGGGCTCCAGCAGGACCCTGAGAGGGACTAGCAGAAGTTGGAAGTCAGCTCTCCACAGTCCTCTGTGTCCCCTGCCCTGCAGGCCCTGCTCCCTGGAACCCGCCTGGACGTCTCTGTCCCACGGAGTCGTGTGCTTCTCTCCCGAAGTTCCTCACGGCGGCGCTCAAGGCCCTCGCTGCGCAGAATTTCCGCTCCTGAGCCGCAGTATGACCCTCCCAGTCCCCAGCCCCAGGAGGACCTGTTCCCTGAGCCATCGCCTCTTCAGCCAGAGGAAGCTTCAGAACTAAGTGCCACAAGGCCTGAAGACACTCCAGTGCCAGCCAGGAGAAAAATGCTGGGACCTGGGTAGGCACGGGGCACTACACTTGGGATGGTGAGGAGGCTGTGGGCACCTGGGATCCAGTTCCCATGGGTCTGTTCCTTCTACAGGTTCAGCTTCGCCCATCCTGGCATAATGCAGGAGCTGCAAGCCCGACTGAGCCGGCCAAAGCCACAGTGACAGGGTCTAGAGCCCTTGTGAGACAAGCCTCCTAAGGGAGGGTCAGGATGCTCTGCTGGACTCTGGTTACCCTTGACTCCCTCAGCTACTGAAACAAATCTTTGTCCCTCTCTGGGCCTCAGCTAAACCAGATGTTTATGAAGACCTTGAATCTAAGGAGTCTGATCCCACAGTGTAAGCTGGTGGAGCACCGGTCCCACTGGCATCTATCATGGATCCCTTCCTGGTCACATTTCCCATCTGTCTTGGCTACTCAGGAGACTACAAGGAAGACAGGATTAGGGAGACTCTCCTCCCCTAGGTCTTCCCTGTATGATCACCCCCACCCAACTACCCATCATGCTAGAGCCCCACAGAGAGCTGTGTAAGGTAACACACCTCTGGGGTGGAAGCCAGCCCGAGGGAAAGAACTTCAAGGGCCTGGAGCTCAAAGGTCATGAGCAGCAGACCAGCTGCTTTGAGTTTCCAAAATGATAGCTCAGCATCACAACTCTGCAGGTTGCTATGGTAACCTCCAGGCCAGAGTTGGGGTACGTTGTAGGAACTTCAAGAATATAGAAGTAGAGAAAGATTCTGGGTAGGTAGAAGCTTCGAACTGTCCCCAAGCTGTCCTGCTCTTTGGGTGTCAGACACTCCTGTGAAGACGTGGAGGCTCAAAGTGGGCCAGAAGGCTTTATTAGGCACCCGGCACGGTGGCCTAACTCAAGAATGAAACAATAAATAAACCATCATTTCCTAAAAATAAATAAATATCCAAGAAATAAATATCTGGTGAGGACTGTTGGACATTTAAATTATTGGGTCAGGGCTGGGGACTAGTGAAGCCCTGCCTGGTCTAAGGCAAATGGGCTAGAGGCTGTCCTATACTGTTGGCCAGCCTCCAGCCTTAGCGTCTTAATGGGTGTGGGAAGGGAGCTGAAAAGTCACTCCATAGGGCTGGAAGCTAGGTGTTAGGAATCCCAAGCCGGGCCTGGGTGCTGGGGCATGGTCAACAGCAGCAGGTCCCGAACAGCCCGAGAGAGGACAAGCTCCAGGGAGTGTAGGAGCTGGTAGGTATAGAGCAGCTGGGGCCAGGACACTTGGATTGACACCTGGTTGGGGCTATCCAGAGCCCCTAGGAGCAGCTCCTTCCCTTCTTCCTCTTCCTCTTTGTCTTCCTCCTCCCCAGAGCAGTTAAAGCCTGCAGCCAGCACCTATGAGGAAAGACCCGCGGATCACACAGCGCCACATGAAGAATCTGAGAGTCTTCATTCCTTCTGTTGCCCATCACCTCCTCATGACATTCATGACCACGGCCATGATTGCTCTGGACAGCCTCTATCCCAGACCTCGGGTGTCAGCATCTCACATCTTATCTGAGTCTGTTTCCTTTTCCTTTAAGATTATCTATCTATCTATCTATCTATCTATCTATCTATCTATCTATCTA
>LOJH01024276.1:25026-37194 GCA_001685095.1 Ellobius talpinus | reverse complement strand
CTTGCTGTATATAGCTTTTATTATATTTAGGTATGAACCTTGTATCCCTAATCTGGGATGGAGTTGGGGAAGAACTACAGACATCTCCCTACCAGTCTGTGATGCTTCATTTTCCCTCACTCGCCATGAACACTGGTCAAAGTGCCTCTTTTGAGTTCATGTCATTGCCTCACCTGAGGGCCCACAAAAAACAAACAATGAACAATACCTCAAAACAATAAAGATAGAGATATGCTTATCCTAGAAATTTGAAGTGACTTTCATTAAAACCATGTCTTAAGGGTGCTGGAGAGATGGCTCAGAAGTTAAGAGCACTGGTTGCTCTTCCAAAGGTCCTGAGTTCAATTCCCAGCAACCACATGGTGGTTCACAACCATCTGTAATGTGATCTAGTGGCCTCTTCTGACCCACAGACATACATACCATATACATAATAAATAAATAAACCTTTAAAAATAGAAAAACAACGAAAAACTATGTTTTAAAAACTTGTGGGTAAGGTTTAAGAAAATCATCGGAAATGGAGGGGGCTGGTACAGTTTGTATAATAACACAAATGCACAAGAGTATCGGAACCCAGCAAGAAAACCAGTTCTGGAAGGACAAGAGCTATGGCCTTCCTTAGAGGAACAAAACCAAATCAGCCCCCAGTGACCTGGCAGACAAGCAAGTGTAGCAATAAATACACTGACTTTGAACTCCTCTAAACTTCCAGGGTCCTACTTGGTTTCCATTATATAAGCCCAGACCTTAACAGACTCCACTTCCATAAAGTAAGAGAATGACTGTTTCTATTTCATCTTTACAGAATATATTTTTGTTTTTTAGAAGGTTATTTTTTCACTTTATTATGTGCAGATGTCTGTGGTTCCATGTGGGTTTGTGCTGTGCAAGTGAGTGCAAATACCCAAAGGGGCCAGCAGCATGGGATTGATTCCCTGGACCTGGAGTTACAGATGGCTGTGAGTCTCCTGATATGATGGGTTCTGGGAACTGAACCTGGGTCCTTCCGGCAGAGTAGCAAGTGCACTTAACTGCCCCCAAATATGTCTTTAATAAACTCTTTCTTAGTTCAAACCAAGTTAATTTTTTTCCTCCCCTCTCCTCCACCAAGCCTTCAGGACAAGGAAGGATTTGAACAGGTGGTAAATTTTGGATGCAAAATAACATCTCATATTGGAGACAAAATAAGACAAAGGTAAAAGGCCCCAAACTTAAAGTCGATTTTGATTAGTTTCTTCAACTGCCTTCAATAAGTTGTACCCAAGCAACCAAACTAAACCATCCTGAGAAAAAGCAAAGATAAATAAATAAATAAATAAATAAATAAATAAATAAATAAATAAATAAAAAC
The DNA here is from genome assembly GCA_001685095.1 of Ellobius talpinus. Taxonomy (NCBI): domain Eukaryota; kingdom Metazoa; phylum Chordata; class Mammalia; order Rodentia; family Cricetidae; genus Ellobius; species Ellobius talpinus. Next base: position 35,840 of record LOJH01024276.1, on the reverse strand, counting down.
AGGACCATGAAAGGTATCTTTTGGATGCTGGAAGCCTTGGTATCACATTCTTAACATACAGAAAAATTTCATACATGGGGATTAAAAAGGCACACACATACATACACAGGTGTACACACATGTCCATGCATCTATAGCCAGCAAGCAAATAGACAGCTAACAGCTACAGAGTATGGTTACATGGAAACTGGTTGCATGTTTATGCACAGACAAATGAGAGACTGCAATGGCCATGCTACATATGACAATTTTGATCTGGTATTCCAAGTCAGTTGGCGTGTACATGGGTATTTACAGAGCTGTGTTTCTTGTGCTGCACATGATAATCACAATATAAAGTCAAGAGGTCCTAAACAGTAAAGTCTGTACCCCGTTGTCTAAGTCATTGTTCTATCGCTGTGAAGAGACATCATGACCAAGCAGCTCCTATAAGAGAAACCATTTAATTGGGGACTTGCACACAGATTCAGGGGGCTAGTCCATTATCATCATGGTGAGGAGCGTGGCAGCACACAGGCAGGCATGGAGCTGGAGAAGTAGCTGAGAACCATATCCTAACTATATCACAATGCGAGGAAGGGGTGGCCGGCACCCCAGTGACACTTCCTCCAACAAGGCCTTAGTTTTAATTCTTTCAAAGAATTCCACTCCCGGGTGACTAAACATTCAAATATATGAATCTATGGGGTTCATGAGCTGGTGTTTTGGAACCTGTTCCCTCTGGTGGGATCCCTCTCTCAACCTTGATGCAGTGGGAGGAGCTTAGTCCTGCCTCAATTTGATATGCAGTGCTTTGTTGACTCCCGTGGAAGACCTTACCCTTTCTGAGGAGTGGATGGTGGAGGGCCTGGAAAGGAGGTGGGGAGAGGGGGAGAGGGGAGAGGAGGGAGGGGAAACTGTGCTTGGTATGTAAAGTAAATAAATTAATTTAATAATAAAAATAAAATAAAATAAAATGAGCCTATGGGGGCCACTCTCATCCAAACCACCACACCCAGGCAGTGAATAACTATTTTTCAAAACTCCAACTCTGAGTTTCCCCTGCTTTCTAATCAAAATTTCAACACATTCCATACAACAAAGGAATAAATTAGATGATAATTGTCTAGGAAATAGCACTGCTATAGATTGAGGACTAGGGTTTGCTGGCAGTTTTATTATTATTATTATTATTATTGCTGTTGTTTTCATTACTGCTGTTTTCCTCAGAGCTTTGTGTCTTGGAGCAGTTACAGCTTTATTTATTTATTTTTGTCAAGCAATGAACTTGTAATGGGAAGAACAAAGTCAAGGCTGTGAGAGATGATGAGTGTGATTTTTTTTCTCCAGAAAGGCTTTGCTTTCGCTCTTTGACTGAAGAAAAGAGAGGATGCTTCTGTGAGATGGGGTGCTGGAAAGTTCACAGAGAGCTGTGCAATGCTGTCTTTGAAGCCAGTGATGAAGGGACCAGGAGCTTTGTGGCCGCAATACTTTGAGAGCCGTTGCTCTAATGAGTCCCCACACTTACATTTGGCATGGCTTAATGATGGCGAGGCAAAGTGAGGAACTTAACTATCCTTTGGATAGTTAATGTTTCCCTAAATTCAGTACTGTCACTGAAGAATGATTTGACACTAACTGAAGATATTATTTTTTTAAAACTTTGAATGAATTGCACGTCCTGCTTTTTCTAAAGGCTCCCAATTATAACTGAGTCAGAATTTCTTATGTGTGTGACAAGAGGACTCTAGGGATGGGAACAACTGATGTCCACTCTGGTTATAGGTGCTCATGAAACAGTAGTCACTATACATTCAGGATTTGCATTAAACAGCAAATCACAAACTGTCATAAAGATATTATGTATATATACACATATCTATATATAAATTATGGAAGATAAATAAAGTCTCTCTTAAAATACATCTTTCCATTTCATACTACATTTTATAGAAATCATCTAACATTGTTATGTAGAAAAGGTAATTTTTAAGCAATTTTTCTTTTTTGGTGAACATTTTTACATTTACACTGGGCTTTTACAAATATGTTAATACTTAGTTATATTTTCCAGTTATTTTGAGTTCTTAATTCTTCCCTGTTTAAGATTTTTATAGCCTTGTGTTAATGTGTCTTAACTAGATGAGGAGATACAATAAGGGCAGCTCTTTTGTTGGGAGTTTATAACTTAATATAACTTAAGGGTTGTTTGGGATATGGGGTCAGCTGGTAAAGTATGTGTTACACAGGGATGAGGGCCTGAGTCCAGCATCCATGTAAAAATAAACTGAGTAGACACCCAAGATCACAGGGCACAAAAAATTAATCAGCTGGGCTTGATGACGTATACCTTTACCCAGCACTCAGGAGGCAGAGGCCGGTGGATCTCTGGGTTCACGGTCAGTCTGGTCTATAGAGTGAGTTCCAGGACTACCAAAGATACACAGAAAGACCTTGTCATGAAAAACCAAAATGTGTATGTGTATGTGTATGCACATATATGATTGTTTATTTTGTTGGATGTATACTATACCCTGATAAAAAAAATTAGATATGAGCATGAATTCTTATTTAGAATGAAACTAACAAATTTCAAAATCTTAAAGTACAAAAAATACAACAAAAGTCACAAAATATGAAAGAGTAACTAATTCAATGAATCAGTTGCCTAATGCACTTCTGTAATACATAATCTTGATTTTAATTTTTGTAAATAGAGACTGCACTTTCATTTCTCTGTTGCCAGACCTGAATAATCACACTGAAACTATTTTAATTACCATACTGTTTGACCAATGGTTTAGGCATACTCCTTGGTAGCTCTTACATCTTAAATTAATCCATTTCTATTAATCTATGTATTACCACAAGGTTGTGGCTTACTGGTAATGTTCTGGCTTAGGCATACTCCTTGGTAGCTCTTACATCTTAAATTAATCAATTTCTATTAATCTATGTATTACCACAAGGTTGTGGCTTACTGGTAATGTTCTGGCATCTTTCTTCTTAGGCGGCTACATGGCTTCTGCCTGACCTTGCCTTCTTTCTCCCTGCATTCAGTGTAGTCTTCTCACCTAGCTATGTTCTGCCCTGCCATAGGCCAAAGCAGTTTCTCTATTAACCAATGGTAATAAAACATATTCATAGCATACAGAGGGGAATCCCACATNTTCTATTAATCTATGTATTACCACAAGGTTGTGGCTTACTGGTAATGTTCTGGCATCTTTCTTCTTAGGCGGCTACATGGCTTCTGCCTGACCTTGCCTTCTTTCTCCCTGCATTCAGTGTAGTCTTCTCACCTAGCTATGTTCTGCCCTGCCATAGGCCAAAGCAGTTTCTCTATTAACCAATGGTAATAAAACATATTCATAGCATACAGAGGGGAATCCCACATCAGGTTTTGTTTTGTGTTTTTGCAGTGTAGAGGATAAAACCTAAGACTTCGTGCATGTGACTACTCTGCCAGTCACAATTTTGGAAAGCTTTTATTGCATGCCCTTCAACTACCTGTCTATACAACAATTTCATAACATAATTCTCTGTACATAGAAGGGTGAGATGAACTTCTATAGCTTTTTCATAATTTCAAAATTTGTTTTTTATTATTATCTAAATTCATTTTTATCTGACTAAAGCAGCAGTTATTTTAACTATTCGCCCCACTTGGGGATAGGACTATGTAGTTTTTCTCACCTATTGTGGAATATTTGAAACATTCAGAGATCCACTTCAGCTTTGCACATCACTCACTTTGTACACATCGTCTCCATGTTGTTCAGGACATAGTCCTTCCCAGAACAGCACAGTATCTGCCTCAGTTAAAGCATTTCCTTTATCTTTGCTGTGCAGAAATTTCGTTTATGACTAAGACTAAGTGAGAGACTGGCTGACTCATCAGCCAGACATTTTGTCAGCTATTGCCATGAAAACCAAGGGTTTGTTTTTGTTTGTTTTGTGTGTGTTGTGTGTGTGATGGTTTATGTATGTGCCTGCACGCCTATGGAAGCCAGAGGTCAATCTTGGTCAGGTTTTGTCTCTCAGGAACTCACCAAGAATGCAAGTCTGGCAGCCCAGGGAGCCCCAAGGATCTCCCTACACCTCCCCCTGCCCACAGCACTGGGATTACAAGTGGGCACTAAGATCAGCATTTTCACATGGGTTCTAAAGCTTGCAAGGCATGCATTTTACCAATGGAGCCATTTGTCCAGCCCCAAGACCAAGCTTTTGAAGATTCAGGTGTATGTACTTCAGTCACCTCCCCCGAAGGTCCTCGTCGCTCTCTGAACTGCCCTGAACCGACACATCTACTTTGTCTCCACTCATCATGCTTCCTTCAATCTTTACTCTCAGCCCTGGCAGGACTCCCTGAATTGTTTTCCAATTCATTGATTTTATTTCTGACTTTTAAATCTGCTATTCATTACTTCCATCACATTTTTAATATGTCCCTGATTAAATCGAATGTCCTCACAATCTGGGGACATAGAACGAATCACACATTTCCTAAAGTTTTCTTTGTTCAATAGGGTTTTTTTTTTTTTAGAGTTTGTGAATCCTGGCATGAGCCTTCGGATCAGGAGGGAACAGTAGGGTAAAACCTAGAATTCTTGGTTGTTTTATTTAATTGCTTTAGAGGACCTGCCTCCTTATGGAAATGGAAAGGGCCCGGGAGGTCCAGAAGCCTCTCTCAGGTGAAGTGTCTGCTCTTCCAGGAGCCTCCCACTCCTCACTTGACTCTTTCTTCACTGAATGTAAACCCTTTTATCACTCACAACAGCGGCATCTCCAAGGCTTAGCTTGACTGACACATGCATTTCTCCAAGCATTCATCTTTGCTCCAGCTCCTGCCTCTACAAACATGAGGATGCTGACTGCCCTAATTTAACAAAATAACTATGGGAGGAGGAAAGCTATCTGTCTAAGAGACACAATAAACAAGATAACTGTAGTTGGGGTTTTTGTTTGTTTGCTCTTTACTCTTTTGGCTCTTTGGGGGCCCACCACCCAGCTCCCAAATAAATCATACACAGAGGCTTATTCTTCCTTATGAATGCCTGGCCTTAGCTTGGCTTATTTCTAGTCAGCCTTTCTTAATTTAAATTATCCATCTACCTTTTGCCATTGGGCTTTTATCTTCACCCTATGTACCTTTCTTTACTTCTTACTCCATCCATGGCTTGCTGTGTAGCTGGGTGGCTGGCCTCTGATATCCTCCTCTCCTTCTCTTGCTCCTCTCTCTTCTCTGCCCAGATTTCTCCTCCTATTTATTCCCTCTGCCTGCCAGCCCTGCCTATCCTTTCTCCTGCCTTGTTATTGGCCATTCAACTCTTTATTAGACCAATCAGGTGTTATAGACAGGCAAAGGAACACAACTTCACAGAATTAAACAAATGCAACATAAAAAAGCAACACATCTTTGCATCATTAAACAAATGTCCCTCAACAGAAACAAATGTAGCAATCCTTAACTAATATGCTATAACAGATAACCATAGATTTAAACATTTAAAAAGCCCACATATTAATTCAAATTCAGTGTACTTTTTTGAAAATGAAGATTTGTTTTATGTTGTGTGTGTGTGTGCGTGCGTGTGCGTGTGTGTGTGTGTGTGCGTGTGCACAATGTGTGCATCTGCAGACAGGGCCAGATCCTGTGGAGCTAGAATTATAGATGGTTATGGTTTGTTTGATGTGAGTGCTGAGAACTGAACTCTGGGCCCTCTAGAAAAGCCACTAGTGCCTTAACTTCTAAGTTACCTCTCCCCCACTTTTCCATTTTGTTTGTTTGCGTTTTGTTTCTTAGATTTACTGAGATATCTTTTGAGACCCGCATGGCCTCACTTTATAATAACCTATGCCAACAAGAAATTATCCACTCATGGAGAATCTGAGCCACTACAGGTCCAGGGACAATAATAGGCCATTTTTGTAGGTGGCACCCCATGACCTAATTAGCTTTCACCAGGCCCTGACTTTTAAAGCACTTGTCACCTTTATACCACACAGTAAGAATCACACTTCCAGCACATGAAACTTGAGGAATGAATCACAATTGAGCTATATTGACTTTTGACAATTTAGTGGTATAAAAATGCCTTTCTTTTACCTGTTGTTCTGTATAATGCTAGATATTTGTTTAAAATAAACATTTCCTATCATATTTAGGGAGTGTGTTTCTATTCCTCTCTTCCTCTTTCTCTGTTTTAAGATGGGGTCTCACTGAGCAGTTCTGGCTGGCCTGGAACTTGTTATGTAGAACAAGTTGGCCTTGAACTCACAGAGATCCATCTGCCTCTGCTTCCAAAGTTGCTGGGATTAAAGGCCTGAACCCCAACTCCTGGTTAGGAAGTGTCCTTCTAATATCATTAAGAGCCTCAGTCTTTTTGTGGGGGAATAAATTGTATATTTACCACCACCAAATGCATTTTCCAAACTCCTTGACGTCTTAGTATCAAAGACTTTATTCTTTTCATCTGCTGAAAAAAATCTTGTTAAGAGCTTGCTATTATTGAAATATGTTTGTGTTTTAGACGACACTGTACCTTGTCAAGGCATATTGCTATTTAACACAATACTAAGTGAAAGCTACTATTATTTTCAACTTTTTGCATCATATTTGAAATGAAATTGGCTTGTTATTGTTTATCCAGCTCTCTTTGTTAAACTTTGACATGCAGGGATGTGACAGTTCTTAAAGTGAAGTGGTACACTTTGCATCTTCTCCTGCTCTGTAAACATTTTAAGCAGAATGAAAATTACTCATCTCTTCACAGTGTCAAGAACTCATCCATAGAACTGTTTTAACCCTGTGCCTTTCTTTCTTCTTCCTCTCTCTTTTTTTCTCTCTTTTTTTAAAAAATAAGCTCTCTGAGGAACAATATTTACTTTTAATAATTATATGAGAAAAACATCCACTTATGCTCATTTATGGAAAAATTTAAAAAATACACCACCTAAAGGTTATGCAGTCACCTTATTAGCACATTCCACAGCGTGTGCTAGCTTACTGCCTATTAGGCATTGGAGTGGTCATTTTCCAAGTGTGTCTGGCATTGCAAACCTTCACTCCAGACACCCAGCACAAAGTACACTTCTGTTTCTCTCTCTGTCTCTCTCTGTCTCTCTCTGTCTCTGTCTCTGTCTCTCTCTGTGTGTGTGTGTCTTTCCCTCTGCCTCTTCCCTCCATTTCTCCTGCTTTCTCTTTTCTCAAACTTTGTAATCTATCTTGAACTTTTCATGCTAATAAATGTTTCCAATATTATCCTTCAATGACTGACACATTTTATGGTAGTTAGACATTTGGTTTAATCAATTGTGGAGAGTCATCATACCTTTTATAATCACAGATATCTTCTCTCCAAATGTCCCCTTGCTTTTGAAGCCCAGGATTTCTTCTCCATCCCATGGCCTATCTCTCACTGCTTATCCTTACTTAAGGAGGGAGGCACTTACCCAATGTGGTTAAAATGCTTGAAACACAAATCTGCAGTAGACTCAGCTACTTAGGAGGCTAAGGTCAAAAGATCTGGAGCTTGGGGCTGGTCCGGGCCTCATAGCAAGATTCTGTCTCAAGAACAAACAAAGAGGGAAAGGAGAAAAAGGAGGAAGAAGAAAAGACAAGAAAGAAAATCACAAGTACATCTGATCAATTTTGACCAAGCCAACAATGAAAGAAAAAAAGTCCAGAAACAAAGTATTTCTACTGCTTTCTCAGACTCTTGGCTTACTGATTATCTGTGTCCACAACGGAAGTTCTTCCCTGTCCATGACAGCTCACTTCTAGTTGGGAAAATGCTTTTTCTCCTTTGTTGCAGTGGCCAGCTAGCTGCCTGGAGCAACTATCACATTGGCGTCCAGTGAAGGAAGTCCTGGCTCTTTGCCAGGGACCAACCGTCTATACCAAGCATGAGGTCAAATACTTTAAAGGCATGTCTGGAAAGCATAGTGTGTGAGCCACTGACCACTGCTGCAGGTATTTCCACATTAAGGTCTCCCAGAGCCCTCTCTTTCCTTAGACTGCTGCCCTACAGGACAAAGGGTCCTGGTTGGACTGTCCAGCTTCTTCTGCAGTCACTGTCAGTTGTTTGTCCTATCACTCAATTCAATCCCTCTGCTCAGTGTCCCTCGTGACCTCCACTGGGTTTGATGGGTGGATGGACTGATTTCATGTCCTCTCAGTGATCCAGAACATGCCCCCATTTTCTGGAGAACTAGGTAAAGGATCCAAGCTCTGACATTTGGTACCATGAAAGATGGGGGAAGATATTTACTAGATTAAAAGCACAAGATAGAGATTGTCTTTGCACCCCCAGAAACTTAAAAATAACTGGTATTCAAATGCAAAAGGCCATTTCTCAGGCAATATACAGTCACTGTAAACACAAACTCTAAATAACTCTGGATGGCTGCACTGGGTCGCACAAGAATGGAACCATCAATAGACAGACCAAGATTCAGGAAGAGCTCAGGGGTCCTAGCTCTCACTGTTGAACTATTTCCTTTGAACGGACTAAGAAAGTGGAAAAGTCATTGCCTTCTGGGGTATACCTCCTGGTAACAGCAGCAGGTTCCAATGAAGTGTCCCAATCCAGCAGTCACACAGATGGCCCCAATTAAACTAACCTGAAACTTGTGAATCTGGGAGAGAAAAACGAGTAGGGGATAGGGATAGGGGTCAGGAGATAGGAGAGGATAGGAGGAAAGAATAACCAGAATGCATTATACACATGTATGAAATCGTCAAAGAGCAAACACAGCCTCAACAAAGGTAAATACATTCTCTAAAGTTAACTGAAGGAATATCTATGGCAGCAGCTGCTTCTTTAGCACTGAGCAGACAACCTTAGGAGCTAGGGCAGAAGGACCACCTGAAGTGATGCTAATGTCTCAGGTGGGAGGGAAGAGTGATACATTTGATGGCTCAGAAAGCAAGTGGAGTACCAGATCCCTAACCTAGAATGTGGGTCATGATGAGAAAACACATTGTGGCCGATTCATAAAAGCCAGTACACGGCACATTTGATCATGTTCTCAATTTGAAAGAGAGGAGACTGTGTGGTAGCAGAGAGTTAGAGGAAGTTAGGGAGCTGTTCTAGAGGAGTTTATGTCCCTAAATGTATAAGAAATACACTTTTGAACTCTCACCAGAAGATTTTTGATCCTTGCATTCAAAGCTGTGTGACTTCAGGAAGTTGATACTTAGCCAGGAATTCAAAGATTGCTTTCTTTATTAGGTAATGCCATAATGTTTGAATTTCTTAATGCTTTTGGAATGCTAGTAGCCTTTGAAAATATAATATGCGAAATACTTTTCTTTTCCCATTTGAAGACATTTAAGACATGGGGTGGTTTTTGAGTAAAACTGCTAATTCATCTGTATCAACTTTGTGTTAAAAAAATATAGAATACTGCCAACAGTCTTACATGTGAAAGGGTAGAAAGGATAAATGAAATGCCTTAATATTAGGAAGAGCGAGTCACTTTTTAAGCAGTATTTTATTTATTTGTTTGTTTGTTTTTGAGGTGGAGTCCCACTATGTAGCTAAGGCCAGCCTAGGACTTGCAAAGTTGCCTACCCTCAAACTCACTATCTCCCTTCCCCAGTCTCCCAAGGGCTGGGATTGCAGGTGTGTGCCACCATTTACAGCCCTTCAAAACATTTAAAACATTTCATAAAATTAAAGAGAGCCCTAAGAATGATACATCGTTGTTGATAGAAGGCAAATATGTCTGCCATTTGGCAAATACTTTTTATGAATCTAGCATCCTGTAGGTTGTTCTAATGTTGGGGTCCAATAACAAACAAAGTAGTCCCTGTTCTACAGAGTCGACCTTTACCCAGGCAGAGGAAGAAACTTAAAGGGATGAATGGGTGAAATAATGAATGTGTCATCTGAAGTAAGGTATCACGGAGGACAGTAACTAGGCCAGGAGGTGGGGACAGAGGTAGGGATTGCATTAGTTTGTATTTATACTAGTTTAGATTAAGAGTGTGTGTGTGTGTGTGTGTGTGTGTGTTTCAATTTTCACAAACCTGACTTAAAGCAAATTTAGCATCTTACGTGTCTGCAGGTTGTAAGTATAAAATGGGTCTCAGTGGGTTACAGTCAAGGTGTCAACAAGGTACATTCTTCTGAAAAACTCAGTCTGGGGGCATATATTTCCCTGCTCTTCACAGCTTCTAAAGGCTGTCCACATTTCTTGATGCTTAATGGCTTCATCCCACTTGTGCTTCTGGTGTCTGTCCTCTGACCTTCACCTTCTTTCTCTAAGAACCTTTGTAACAATGCTCTTGGGCATGCTTAAGTATTCCAGAGGTCTCTCTCTCTCTCCTCTCTCTCTCTCTTGCCATGCAGTATGACATGTTCACAAGTTTGAGAGGTTAGGATATGAACATCTTTGGAAATAAATTATTCTGTCTACTACAGGGGTAACTGCAATTTTAATCAGGGTGATTAAAAGCGGGTTCACTGGAAAGAGCACTTCGTCTGAGCGAAGATTAAAGAAGGGAGGCCAGTCAAGAAGACATCTGGAGGAGAGGGTGAAAGCTACAGAAAAGGGACTTTGACCTCCACAAAATCCAAAGCAAAAGGAAGGCTGGCAATTTGAAGAACAAGGAGGAATCCAACATCAAAGGGAGAAAAATCTGGGAAAGCACAGGCAGGTGTAAGGTCTGGGAGCAGAGTCAAGGGATGGTGAGGCTTGTGAAGTTTATTCTCAATGGACTATGGCATTCTGGAAGTATCTGAGAAGTGACATCATCTCATTTCCATTTTTTGTTTTTAATATTTATTGATTTATTATATATACAATATTCTGTCTGTGTATATGCC
>LOJH01024276.1:5188-24951 GCA_001685095.1 Ellobius talpinus | reverse complement strand
TTTGGAAGAGCAGGCAATGCTCTTAACCGCTGAGCCATCTCTCCAGCCCCCCTCATTTCCATTTTTAAAGCTTCATCAAGTGACTGTGTCATTGGTCTATTGTGGTGGGAAAGAGCCTCATGAAGAATGGAGTCAGTACCCTGGCGTAAGGACGTTGGAGCTCCATAAGGAAGATGACAGAGAAGAGTCTGGCGGTGAGGAAGGGCTGAGTGGGCTGAAATAGACAGGATGGAGTGAGATCAGCCATGGGGACCCCAAGTCTTGTGGTGGTAAGGGAGCAGTGCTGAGAGGAGCAACCTCCACTTCATTTCTCTCTTTCCTAACTCTCCACCCCTTGGCTCCATGCCTAAAGAAGCCTGACTCTCAGTCAACTGAGGGAGATATGAATGAAATTACTATTTCTTTTTCTTTTTTTCTTTTTTTTTAGTCAAACTCACACCAGGCCTAAGTTCCTAAATTCCTATCTTCTTTGACCGGGATCTTTTCCTATATAGATGCAGGCTACCCAAGGACCAGATTGTAACTGAAGGTTTCTCTCTTGCCCCACTAGTTCCCAAATAACCACTCTGAGGCTTAATATCAATTATAAGCAGTTTGGCCTAGTAGCTCAGGCTTATTATTAATTAGCTCTTACAAGTTAAATTAACCTATTTCTATTATTCTATATTTTACCATGAGGTTCATGGCTTGTTACCTCTGGTGGCCTCTTGGTGGCTGCTGGCACCTCTCAAACTCTGCCTTCCTTTTCCATTTATCTTTTCTTGAATTTTCCACCTGGCTCTATTCTGCCTGGCTATTGACTAAATCAGCTTCTTTATTAACCAATGGTAATAAAACATTCACAGCATACAGAAGGGCACCCCACATCACCAGATGGTATAGAAGGGCATCTTTAGGGGCTTCTGTGCATTGGAGGAGAATATTTGTCCTATACACTGCCAGGTAACCGAGCCTTGGGTAATTCAGAGCCTTGGGAGGTTTTACTTGGAAGGTGTTTACTTACGAGTATGGTAGACTATGCTAGTTGAAATGCAAATCATTCTACACTTTCAGGGGGAAAACAGTCAAAGGAGCCATCTTAAATTCATGTAAATTTTCAACAGACTCAAGCATTATCTGCACCCTTCTTCCCATTCAGCTCCTGGAAATTGGGTCAAAATCTGGTTGGACTCAAAAGGTAGGCTTTTTTCTTAAGAACCTACACACTTGCTCCCAGAAAAGGTAGCCACTATGGCTCCATAGTGCCAGGAAATGGGGCTAAAGGTAAAAGAAAATAAATAATAAAATAAACCATAGCTTTCCAGTGGGGGAAGAGGAAAGGCAGGCATCTTACCCAGACCTGGGAACTGTAGCTATTAGTTCGGTCCAAAAAGATAGTTACACCTCCAAAGCTACTCTGTAGGGGTGAAGACAGTGAATTGGAATTGATTTTATTTCTGAATTATGGCAAATTGAGAGTACTAAAATGACTTTTTTTTTCCTAAGTCTTCTCCCAACCAAATTTCAGTTTACAGGCCCTGGATTCTAGACATCCAGCATTGATTAACCCGCTTTTGGGGAAGTCAGAGCCAAGATTTCACCCACTCCTCATTCATCAGACACATCACAACATAAGTCTCACTGAAGCCCTAAACACACAGGTTCTGGTGTATTATCTTGGCAGGGATAGCTGCTCTAAAAGTTAGTGTATTATCTTGTTTTCTGCAAATGTTGGGTGTGAATGGCCCGTGCATGGAAACCCTGCGTTCTTTGTGGTTCCTCCTTCAGCTCCCGCCTCCAGGTTCTTACTTTGAACTCTTGCCCTAACTTCTAGTAGAGGTGAACTGTTACCTTGAATTCTAAGATGAAACAAACCCTTTCCTCCCTAAGTTGGTTTTTGGCCAGCAGTGTTTCATCCCAGCAACAGACACTAAACTAGCTCATGGACTTCATAATTTCTTCCTAGCATGTTGATCATTGAGAAAACGTTATTTTTACGTTTGGGAGAGGATGTCACTAATTTGTTGGGATTGTACTAGTTTAATTTCCGTAGGTCTTACTGTTTGTGCCATTTTGTGGCCCCAGAAAGACGACACTGGGTGATTGTAGTACATCTTGTGGGTTAGGAAAGAGACTAGGAAGTGGGTTTCAGTCCTGAACACAAACACCTTGAAAGTGGTCAAATTACCTCAGAGCTTTCTAGGTACCAGCTGCAGGGTTCACTAGAGGTTCACAAGGACCCTCAGTGGAGTGGTGGCTGATATAGTGTGGCCTCAAAAAGGTGGACTGTCCTTGAAGGGAGGGGCCCTTATCCCTGGCCACCCATGGCTTCAAAGATGAAATGGTTAATCTAATGTGTTAAAAGAATAGCAAAAAAGACAGCCTCGGTAGAAACTTACATCCTTGTCACTTGTAGCTTCAATAAATTTGGCAGCTCTGGCATTTTTTTCACCCTATACCCAATCCTCAGGCAATCTAATTAGTAAACTCAAGAACAATAACTTGGGCACCTTCACTTAGCCAAGCTGCTTAAACACACCCCTTTAGAGGCATAATCCCTAAGTCCCTGAGTGAGCAGGAAGTCTGCCTGTTTCTATGATTCATTCTGGGAACCCCATGTGGGACCAACTGATATCTATGACAAATGGCTGTTTGTAGCGGTCGAGAAGGTGATATTTGAACCAGTGGTTATTTTTCTTAGTTTTCAATTGACTTCGAATCTACATAGAAAATACTGTTACTATTTATTCAGCACATCGATGGGAAAAACAGTGTTTTCCCTGCTGAGGTAACTAAATTAGCAGAGTAGCTGGTGCAGCTGGAGAAGCTAGAGCAGCTGGAGCAGCTGGAGAAGCTAGAGCAGCTGGTAGACTTTTTTTTCACCCTCTCTATCTGATAGTAAAGGAGCCCTGCCTGAAAACAAACCAATGCAAAGAAGGTGGTGCCTGGAGTCTATCAAACATCTGTATCCAGAGTGTCTGATTTCTGTGAGCTTTTCAGTGACAGGAGCCGACATTCCCTCTTTTCAAAATAGAGATTTATTTAATTTTTCATCATATGTGTGTATGTGTAGGTTTGCTCATGTGTGTGAGTACAGGTGACCTCAAAACCCAGAATGTGTCAGAATCCTTGGGCCTGGAGTTTCGGGTAGTTGTGAGCTGCCTGACAAGAGCACTGGGAACTGAACCTGGGTCCTCAGCAAATGCTCTCTAACCACCGGGCCGTTTCCCCAGCCCCATTACACTCCCTCTTTCACTCATGTGCTCTAGAGTTAGACTTAGAGCTTTGCCATCGGAAAGAGATCTGACCAATGCTTTTAAGGGATAAGCTGTTTTCCTTGAATCTCAGTCTTGAAAACAACTACTTTTAAATTTTGCATCCTATTTGCATAAGAAATAGAAGGAAAGTTGCAAGACATTAACGTGAGATTATAAAATAAGTTGTGAGGCAGAGGTGGTGCATGCTTTTCATCCCAGCAATCAGAGGCAGAGGCAGAGACAGATGGATCTCAGAGTTTGAGGCCAGCCTGGTCTAAAGAGTGAATTCCAGGACAGCCAGGGCTACACAAAGAAGCCCTATCTTGAAAAAAAATGAAGCTAGTAACATTGGCTTTAAAATATTAATAGCTCTTTCTGGCCCCACTGTCTTCAGAGATGCTCCTGCTACAAACTGGAAGGACAAGGAGCTGCTATGGCTCAGGGGTAGAATGTTACTTTCCCAAATAACGAAGTGTGATTTGGTAACTAACTATATTATATCCCCCCCAGCTTTTGATAATATTTTGTTTTACACAGACTGAGAAATTAACATATTTATATCTTACAACTTGTTATGCCCAGACCACAGAGTCCCCCAAAAACCAACAAAGAGACCAAGTCCTATATGTAAAAGCAAAGAGTCTCTATTCTTATCCAAGTTCGAACTCAGACTCTCCATGTGTCCAATGCATGATCAGAGAGCTTCAACCTCAGTTGGGGTGGGGTTTTTATAATAGAGATTGGAGTGGGAATTTCTAAGGTTCAGGACCTAAAATTGGCTGACATTTGTTTATTAGGGGTGTCTTGGTGAGGGGGGATGGGTGTGCTGGGCTAAGATACATCAGGTGATCCTATCTACAATAGCTAGAATGTTAGGAATGTCCTTTGGATGGTCCATTCCTGGATGGTTTGTTTGTGGTCTTTCCTGGAACCAGGTAATCTGAAACTCAGGCCTCAATTTAGCTTGTCATGGCTGGGTTCTACACAATTCTAGAGGCTGGGGATCCTAAGATCAAGTGCAAACAGTCATGGGTGTTCTGTCTGTACCAGCCCATGGCAGAAAGGCCAACAACAGTGAAACAGCAAATGCTAAAGTTGTTTTATATCTAACTGACCCCCTTAATCAGCCCACTTCTGTAATAAGGCATTAATATACTTTAGCCGTAAAGTCATCAAAACCTGGACACCTCCCGCTGGGCCCTGCTTGTCTATTGTGTCAGAATTAGATTTCCAACTCCTAAACTTTGGTGGACACCTATGAACAAGACCAGTAATAGACTGGTTTTCTTCATGCTTGAATATTTATTTGACTTAAAGTCTTCTTAAAGGTTTTAACATATATTTATCTGTGGGTGGGATGGGACTGGATTTGCACCATGGTGCCCATGGAGGAGTCAGAGGACAGCCTGCTGGAGTTGGTCCTTCCTTCTACCACATCAGTTTGGTTAAAATCTGCTGGCCTAGTCTGTCACCTGGGTACCCTGTCCCTTTAAGAGACAAGCCCCGCCCACTCCCAATCACCCCCCCTTCTGCCTCCTCTCCAGCCTGCTCTCTCTTTCCTACCCTCTTCTGAAAAGTTAACTACTGCCTCCCCCACCTCTTTTTCTTCTCTCCCTCTTTTCCCTTTCCCCCCTTTTCCCCTTCTCTTTCCCCTCTATAACCCACTAAATAAACTCTATACTTCAGCTCTCTCTGCATGGCGTATCTGTCTGTCTCTCACCTACCGCTGTCTCCTACCCTCCAAGGGAACCTTCCGAGGCCCTGGGTGACCTGCTACTGTCCCACTGCGGGCCTTGAGTGACCTGCTGCCGCCCCTCATGGCACCGCTGCCCCTCGCCACACCGGCCTCCAGTCCCCCAACCATGTTTATAGATGATAACAAGTTCTATGGGTTGAGCTTGGGCTACAAGAGCCTTACCAGCTGGGCCATCTCACTGGCCCCTCAATTAAAAATCTTTCATGACGAGAATTCTAGTAGTTCAAAGTTGCAATTTTAGAAAGAACAGCTCTCTTTTGGAGGAAGTCGATAGGAAATGAAAAAAAGAATTATTTTGAAACAATTAAGTCTGGATCCTTGAAGGAGGTGTTAGAAGAAAAATTGTATTCATTAGAACCTAGAGACACACTGGCAGGCATGTTTATGACCCTGCACACAATCCCCAGTAGGGGAATAAAATGGAGCTGGAAAAGGAGCAGAAGGAGGAAGAGGAAGAATAGGAACTGTTTGCAGCATTAGGAGTTGCTTACTGGGAGTGGGGGTTAAGGTCAACACAAGGAAACCCACAGAAACAACAAACTTGGGCTCACAGAAGCTCACAGACTCTGTATGGACAGTCTGGAAGCTGCTGACCTAGGCCCTTACATATCTGTGAAAGTTGTGTAGCTTGGTTTATTTGTGGGACTCCAAGTAGTGGGATCAGGGCCTGTCCCTAATGCTTGAGCTGGCTTTTGGGAACCTAGCCCCATACTGGGTTGCCTTGCCCAGCCGCAAAGGGAGGAGCCTAGTCTGACCTCAAATCAATGTGCCTTGCTCTGTTGGCACCATGGGAGGCCTGCCCCTTTCTGAACAGAAACAGAGGAGGAGTGGATGGGAGTTGGGGCAGAGGGGGGACTGGGGGTGGGGGAAAACAAAGGAGAGGAGGGAGAAACTGCAGTCAGGATGTAAAATAAATGAAAAATGTAATTAATAAAAAGGAAAAAACAATTTTTATTTGTCTCATTAGCACTGGACGGACTCCAAACATACCTGTCGTTGTTGAATAATTTCCCGAAGATCCCTCTCATCTAGACTCAGTTGTAACACTGAAACAAGTCCTATAGGGCAGAAGAGTCATGTAGACAGGCGGCAAGCGGGGGAGTGGGAATTCTAACACAATTCTTCACGGAGATCAGAGCCAACAGCCCCATCCCTGAAACAGAATGCCCACTGTGATATGATGTGGCCCTCACAAGGGAAGAAGACAAAAGAGAGCGACAGGAAACCTAAACACAGATGACTCACTTATCTGTGAGGTTGACTGCTTAATGGCTGGGATGTCTAGATTAAGTCCATAGGTAATCATGCATGGGAACAGCCACAGTTTAAAAAATATCATAGAAACAAGCTGCTCGTGTCTGTGTTTAGGATAAGAAACCAAGTGTAAATTAGATATAACTCCAAGAGTCCGTATTTCTTTATTTGCTTTTGTTGATTTCCTTGATTTTTTTTTAAAGTTCAACAGGTTCTTTAGGATATTTATCCTACTGTTGAGACAGCTCTGAAAGTCCTTGTCTAACTTATGTCTCTTCACTGATTTTAGACACAGCTTTTCACTGTCTTCTTCCAGGCATGGATGTGCAGACCGAGTCCTTACACGAGGACATTGCCATCTCAATCTCGAAGCAGCTGAAATGGAAAGTTAGTCTGCTACAGTAATACAAGCTGAGAAGAAATTCATCTTTACTCCTTATCAAAATCACAGGGGGCAAGACACACCCAGCTAAAATAGAAAAGGAGCCAAATAAAATGACATCATTTACTCCAGGGAAAGTAGAGTTAATTTGTCCTTGACCCAAGCCTATCAAATGTTGGCTGATGTAAAGCTTTAGATTTTCACCTTGAGACTTAGGTACCTTCCTGAGTTAGTTACTTTTCTGATGCTTAGAGAAAACATTCTGGCCAAAAATAACTTGAGGGAGAGATAGTGTCAGCTTACAGTCCATCTCTAAAGGAAACCAGATAAGTTTATACAGGGACCTGGAGGCAGGAACTGAAGCAGAGACCATAAGGAGCACTGCTTACTGGCTTTTTCAACTAGCTTTTTGATATGGACCTAGGATATAGTGTCTAAGGTTGACTGGGCCCACCCGATTAATTATCAATCAAGAAAATGTCCCATAGGAATAACAAGTCAATCTGATGGAGATAATTCTTCAACTGAGAGTCCCCTTTTCTAAATGTATCAAGTTGACAACCAAGATTAGCCAGCATACCAGCATACACAGAAAAACGCTTTTATCAACCATACACGTGAGACAAAGGCAAATAAGATGCCTCAGCAGGTATAGGCTTTTGCTGCCAAGGCTGACTGGCAATCTGAGATCCATTCCTGGGACCCACATGATGGAAGCCAGTAATAGAAACCAAGAGTACCAGGGTCCCTCCCTTCCCCCATGCAAATGTATCTCCTACTTAAAGCCTACCATGACTGCCCATTGCCTTTAGCACAGTCAAATCAACTCAACAATGTATCTTTGACCTTGTATGACCTTGAATATGTCCCTTACAACAACTTTCTCCTTCACACCTATCACTATCACCCAGTCCTTTCTAGTCTGACTTCTCACTACCTCGTTGGCATCCCATCATGATGTCTCTTGAATGCTAAGCTAGAGTTTTCCAACTGGTTTGCCAAAGCCCCAAGGCCTTTGGGATGGCTGGAGGTATATCTAATCAGCAAACCCAAGTTAGCAATGACAACAGAAATATGAAGCAGTGCAGTTCTTGTCTACAAGCTGATCTACAAAGCTGTCAGCCTCTCTCCATCACTGGACTATCATTTGAGATATCTACACTACCCAGAATTCTCTTCTGAGCATTTTACCTGCTTAAAGGCTGAGACTCAACTCTTCACTAGTCCTTCTAGGTCCTAGAACCAAGGAGGTGTCCTGTGACTTCCCCTATTTGTTTAATGAATCCCGGCCCACAAAGCTCATTACATCTTTTGAAACATCTGTGGACTTTCCAATCATTCTCCATGACACCCGTCTCCTCCTGTACACGCCCAGTAGAGCAGCTGCTCAACCTCCCTCATCCCTTAGTCTCCGGGGGTGAGAACAATACTGGCATATAATGAGCCCTCAGCACATTTTTGTGGTTGAGTAATTCTTGGCTATTGCGAATCCCCAGAGCTAGATAAATAAAAATAACAATTATTATATGCATGTGATCTTTTTTTAAAAAAAAATCAGTAAAATCCCTTCTTGTTTGGAAATAAAACACTGAAAACAAAAAATCAGTAATTCAGAAAAAAATGGCTCACATCACAATGGGATTGTTAATAACAACTCATGGTGGCACGCAGCTATAAATCCAGCACTTAAGAGGCTGAGGCAGGAGGATCAAGAGTTTGAGATCAGAGAGGGGGGAGAGACAGAGACAGACAGACATTCTGACTGACTTCCTGATCTTTCCTCTAATTAGGATTCATGTTCTGTAGGGAAAGTAGGATTTTTTCCTCAGAAAACTCTCAAGACAGCTGCATCAAAGGCAGACTTTGAGATGGCCTTCAGTGCTGACCTGACCCACTGCTGTGGTCCCCACATGCTTACATCATAGCCTGCTGCTCACATATTAGGGGAGCTGTAGCTATGAAGATTCTTATTATCTGTCCTGTATCTTTCTGTGCTTTGATGTGAGACTGTACCGACAATGACAAAAGGAAGAGTTTTAAAAATATGCCAGAGTAACAAAAGAATTATTTTTGTTGCAATTTTTTTGAAATGTCTAGCTCTCTTCCTGGTTTTTTTTCTCTGGTGACTCTACACAATCTGCAGATGTAACTAAAGAGAAGGGAATCGCTTCTGTTAAGAAACATGAGGAAGCAAATGTATTAGCCCTGTGTAATTCCATTTCTTGTTCTGTGCATCATGTGACGTTTCTGATTATAAACCGATGGGCAGTGAGCCTTGGTATGGAAACTTCCCCATTATGTAATGCAGGCGTGTTGTTCATAACCATGTGCCGGATGGAAACTGTGAGCCTCTAACTGGAGAGTGAACTATTCGGTCTATGTCGTGTAAATCTTCAAAGCATAAATTAAAAGCAGAGGGTATGCTTTATGGTTTCAAGATCTAAGGGCCTCGGCCACACTCTGTAAATCTGCCTGCAGTGTGAAGGGCAGCTTATTTGGTTGGTCAGCCTGACAGCCTTATCAATTCTCTTGTGCTGTTCCACTCTGAGATGACTGGGTTAGAGAAAAATGTACCCTGCAATGAGTATTCCCATCTCTGAAATGCAGCTAGAACCCTGAGGCCAGACGGGGTGTACTTTAGCGTCTGTTTGCAGTGCCCTCTGTGATACATCATGTCGAAAGTTTCCTCATTCAGAAAATATTTCAGTCTTCCTGGTTTTGCAGGGCCTATATGAAAAAGGGCTCAGTACACACAGAAACAATCTCTCAGATAGCACTTGAAATGTATTTATTTTCTTTCCATATTTCCTGAATAATTTATGTGGTATACTTTGCTAGTTATCGAGAGGAGAAACTTAAAAATCCATATTTTTTTCTGAGTTCAGAAAGTTTCTCTTCTTCCATAAATATCAAGGCAGCACTCAGAATGTCTTTAGGAACAGGATGGTAAAATAAAAGATGCATAGTTAATGTATAAACAGAAAGACCCACACTTACACTATTTCCCTAGACTTAGTGAACTGAAATGGAGAGACGCAAAAGCTCTAACAGGGGAACATCCCCACTGACCCAAAAGGCATGAATTTTTTTCTACTCTTCTGTACTAGCAAGGGAAATCAAGATGCGCATTTTAGACAAAGACAGCAGGAAGCAATTTCAAAGTAGCTCATGTAATAGTGTTGATACAGAATAGGAAGGATTTACACTGCCGTTTCTTCCTCCCCAGCCCTAGTGAGTCTTAGGCTATCCTTCTGTACGTCTGAGCATGTTCTCTAGGGGGGAAAAAAGCCTCAGTGCCTTCCTCATATCTATTATATAGCTGAAAACTCTCAGTTCTTACCTTTTGAAGATAAACACGCAAGTGTTTATAGGTGAATTGAGACACATACATATATATTGTGTGGGGTTTTGGTCTGTTGTTTTTCTTGCTATGCTGGGGATCAAGGACATGGCCCTGAGAGGCAAGTGTCCACTGTGTGATACCACTGTGTGATATCATCAGTCCAATGATATTACTGTCTGTTTTGCTTTAAAATAATCTGGGGGTGGGGGGGAGGTGAGGAGGGAAAGATTGATGGCATGAATGGAGGACGATCAGATATGCATTGATCAGCATGTGAGAAAAGTGATAGCTACATAGGACTATTGAATTTTTTCCTGTCTGCTTTTGTGTGTTTCACAAAGAAAACAAAACAAAATAGCTCTTTACCACTTAAAATCTGCTATAATTCCATGCATATGTGCACACAGGTGGCCCTAATTGAATTCGGTGGGTTAAAAAATAGTCAATATAAGGAGGACATGAAGTTGGAAGGGAAATGTGACGGGAGCTCAGGGGGCGGGCTGGAGAGGGGAGTGAGAGGTAGAGATGATCAAGACACGTTGCATACATGGATGACATTTTTAAAGGATAAATAACAATTGAAATAAATAAAAATTCTAATAATACTTGTAGCTTGACATGGTGGCACATACCTGTACTCCTCTCGTGCAGAAGGCTGAAGCATCTCAAGATGAGGGATGGCTGGGGCCACAAGATGACATCCTGTTCCAAAAAGAGTGGCAGAAAGGCCATGTAATTTGGACTTAATAATTTACCTTCCAACTTTATGTCAACCTCACAAGCCCCCAAGGTCACATCCTGATTTCATCCTGGAGTTTTTCTTTTCTTAACTCAAGCTATTTTTCCTCAATGAAATACTCTGCCTTGCCATTCTGGACTCTGTTGTGTGTCACTTTCCCAGTCAGAGCTCGCTGTTCTGTACAATAACAACTTTGGGTTGAATAACCTCCCAGACCCCTGCCAGCCCATAATTATTGAGGCCAACTTTGGCCACTTATTTCTAAAGACAAAGATCTACATGCTAATAAAGTCTGTAAGTTGGAGAGCTTAATAACAGTCTGAGCAAAGACTGGTAAGTGCCTGCAATATCGAGTTGCTTGTGGAGTTCTGTGAAAATTGGGTCCCACCCTTTTTATATTTCACTATTTGTGGCTTCTCGGAAACTTGCCATGTCAAATGAAAGCTGATCTAAACAATCTGTAAGGTCCACTTAGCGACTGTTCCCCCAGAGAAGTGTACCCAGGGGAGAGTTAGAGACTGAGAATGGACTGGTGACTGGCGGAGTTTGGCTGAAGAGTTACGAGTCTAGGAAGCCTGGAAAGATAAATGACTAGATACTCTTGGCTCTCTATACCACCCCAACACTATTCTCTGTTGTTTCAAACGACTTGCAGTAAATATTTTGGTTGCCTGGATTTCCATTATTAAATGTTAACTAAAGTTATTTGAAAAACAAATCTTTTGGAAACCACTGCGTTTGACAAGAGTAGATTTTTCTTCCTTTTAAAAAGAATTGCTCTTATTTTCTGATGCTAATAGTCAAATACATTAAGAAACTCAATGAAAGTGACTCAGTCTGCACCCATGTCTCCTTTTTGCCCATTCACCATGGGAACCCCAACAATAAGCATGTTACACTCTGTGAGCCCTTGATATTAAATATAGTTGTTTGAATCGGGGGGATGATTCTCACAGGGCTTGTATAAAAATCAATTAGTCTTATGGTTAAAGTGAGATTAAACCTGAGGCTCTGTAGACTTACTTCATTAGAATTTTCTTGGTTGACAGCAACAGAAATGCAAACTCAATTATGCTTGAACAAAATATAATAATTTGTTAAGTCATTAAGTTAGAAGTCTGGAGAATGATGTTTCCAACTGGCTGGGCAGAGGACTCAGAGAATATACTCAGACCTGAGAATCTCTAGTTTCCAGCTGATTTTTGTCTAGATTATTTTTATTCTTGGTATCTCCCAGCAGCCTGCCCCTATATTGCTTCATTTTGGCAACCCTACATGGGAGTCAAATTATTTTTTTTTAAATTTCAGAAAACTCCCCAGGAAATATTTTCACTGTCCTAGTTTGGATTTGAACCCATGTGTGATCTAATGACAAGAGCCAGGGAACCACAAAGCTCTGATGGCCCAATCCAAATAAAAATCCAACCCTTCCTTAGGTCAATGATGTCTGAGCTTATGTATCAAAAGAGAAGAATGAATAGTTATTTACAGGGAAAGTATAATGTTCCCTCTCAGTAACAGGCCATATAGTAGAAGGGGGATGTGGTAGCTAATTGGTTTTTGACTACATTTTTTTTTTGGTTTCTACATTTTTTTAGTTTCTTTTCTTTTTGCAGGGATTGAACCCAGGCCTTGTGCATGCAAGGCAAGCATTCTACCACTAAGGTATATCCCTATCCTATTACTTGTTAATGACTCTCCTATCTAAGGCTAGCCCTTGAATAGTTCTCCTTATAAAAGGAATATATGTAACAATGACAGTAGCAGGATGGGACTCGTGGGAACAGAGAGAGCCACAGATGGGCATTGTTGGAGAAGGTAGGCCACAAGAAGAGTGTTCCCATGGGCTGTGTCTTCTTCTCACTCCTTTTTCTCTATTCCATCTCTGCCATGATGTGAACTGCATTGATCCAACATGTCCTCCTTGGACTCTGACAAGATGGATCCTGAGAAGATGTGAGTCCAAATGACCAAATTTCTCCTGTAAGTTATTTAACTCAGGTATTTTGGTCACAGTGAAGAAAACTAATTAATACAGAAAGTGCATACAAGGCTCCTACAAATGTTACTCTCAACAAATGTTCAATATCACTGCCTGTCAGATTCCTTGGGTGAGCCTCACACATCAGTACCAAGCCTGCTAGTCTGTTCATCCACCACAACCTGTTGATACAGCATGGCTTGCTCGTTACTTTATTCATTTTCCTGTGCTTGAAACGATGGAACTGCACAAACTCAATGTTTGCCAAAGGGAAGAACACATGAATTATCATTCTCTATCTAAATAAATAAACAGATATAATAGAAATCTCATTTCAACAGCATAAAAGTGTTTTATTGTTGAATGTGATATCATTTAGGATAAGTACCCTGGGCTTCCCTGCTTATAGAAATCACTTTGACTTGATCCAGCTGAAGCCTTACCTCCTTTATAAGCCCTTGCTTCAGTAATCCGCTTGTATTAATTGCTTCCATTTTCTTCCTCTCACAACCTTGGTTTTCTCCAGAAATATCATTTCATTTATTGAGTCATTACTATGTACCCACTGTGTTAAATGTTTTTCATGAATTATCTTACTCATTGAACTCATTAAGTCAGATCATTAAAGAAACGAAGAAACTGCTAAGAAACTTTATCCAATGTCATATAACTAATAAATCAGTGGAGCTTTGAACCCAGTGTGACTCTTGAGTCCATGTCCTTGGCCATCTTGGTATACAGCCCTTGTGGCAGTTTTGATTATGCTTTTGTATGTAGAAAGAAGGCTTTTGTAGATGCAACTAAGGCATCAATTGATTTTGAATTCATTACATAGTTGATGGATAGCTGAGCCAATATTATTGCATGATTCCTTTAAAAGTAAAGACCTTCTGAAGGTTGGTGGGAAAGGAAAAGTCAAAGACATTCAAAGCACAAAGGTTCTGCATACTGTTTCTGGCTTGAAGATGAAAGGGACCACATGCAAAGACCTGAGAGCAGCTTTCAGCTTCTCTGAATGAAGTCGAACAACAAGCAAAAGAAACTGAGCTCTGCCTGCATTCTGAAAGAGCCAAGAGTCAGAGTCTTCACTAGAGACCAGGCCTGCCTAGACTCAGGCTTCCACGACCCTAATCGGAAAACTCAGTCAAGCCTACCCAGACTTCTGACCTATTGAACTACAGAATATAAAACAAAAGTGGTGTCTTAGTTGTTAAATTTGTAGCAATTTGTTATATATCAATAGAAAATTGATATAAGTCGTTTGTTGTTGAAGCTAGGCTAACCCATGGGAAATGGCTAATATCCACTGCTATGGTTCGTCAAAAGAATTACTTCTTCAGGTTACATTTAATATTTTTCTGGGCGTGTTTAATAGACCTGACATCTTAGGAGGACACTGGAAATATCTGTGGGCCACTCAACCCATTGTCCTTCACTCCCAAGAATGTACACCGAAAACTGTGCTGGCGGTTCATCCATTATGCAGCAGAGAGCATGTCCTTTACTCCTTATCCTGTTCTCTATTATGGTTTGAGTCTGTGTGCAAGGGTGAGTTGTGTCTCAGATCAGGAGCATAGTTGTTTCCAGGACAGTATTATTTTTTACAGTAATAAGTAAACATTAAAATTTATAGTGCTAGTCTTGGAGTATATAAGGTTAATATTTAGTTGCATAAAATCTTATGTTGGATTTTGTTTTATTATGATCACTAGAGAGACAAGGTGTTATTCAGTTTAAACTGCAAATCAGGATTTTAAATTTTTTTATTGTCAAACTAAAAGAGCAGTAAGAAAGTAAGGACAAAGAAAGAAAGAGAGAGAAAGAAAGAAAGAGGGAAGTGAATGAGCAGTTGAGAAGTATCAAAAAGTTCTCATGCAAAGAAACCTGACTTAGCTGATGAGGTAGGAATTCAAGCCATCTTTTCAAAGCAAAGAAGAACCTGGTCAAGGTGATGTACTGCGTCCATCCCACCACTTGGAAGTCAGAGCCAGGCAGCTTGCTGAATTCAAGGCCAGCCTGGGTTACTTAGCAAATCCCAGGCCAACTAAGCTAATATGGTGAGACCCTGTTTCATAAAAAACCCAAACAAACAAAAAAAGGTATCATTGACATGAACTCTTAGTTTATGCAAGAACCCAGAAGTTGTGCTTGTGTTTGCTTTACAAAACTTTTTAAAAAATTCTTGTTTGTTTTAATTTAACATTTACAATGAAGATCAGAAACTACAAAAGATAAACTCAGTACAAGTCGGTGCATATTTTGATCCCATGTATGCAACGGCTCTGAGGCATACTGATTCTCCTGGTTGTCATGGAGGGAATGACGCTATCAAATCAAGACTCTGTGAATCTAACTGAAAGCTGGTAAGAGCAAATCATGTGCTCTGACCACTGTTGCCCACAGGACTGTGCGTGAAGGTCACTCCATCCATGCAGATAACCAGAAGCTGTAGCTGACTTATAAATTATGACCACTTCACTATATCCCATCAACTTAACAGATACTCACGATCATCTTTCCTTAGTAATACTTGAGTCTATTCCTAGAGCAACTTAGGCTCACAGATTTCTTTCGATAAGTTTTAGAATCATCCTAATCCTTCTACTAACTAAATTTCAACCATATATGATACTGTTTAAAGAGCAACTAACAAAGGAATACCAACATGATATTTAGAACACACACAAGGATCTTTTAGAAATACATATAGAAAAGAGATGGTTATCAATATTTTACTTTGTAATAACCTATTCCAAGTGTATCCCTTCCTTTCTAACACATCTTAAAAGGTCTTTGCTTCTTTCTATAATAAGCAGATCCATGATTCATAGTTTTAGTTTGTTCTACTAACTAGGAAGACAAAGGAATATTTTCAAATATATTAAGAGATCCAGCTCCTCTTACAGAATATTAGATTTGGAAGCAACATAGAAGTCACCCACTATAACCAAAGCATGGATGTGTTTCCCTTTGGCAGCATCACCAAATGCTTTTACAGCTTTTGTTCAACTATGGTAGTACTCGTCAGTCTGAATAGCTCTGGCCATTAGAAACTTCAACCTTATATTGAAATAAAATTTACATTTCTACAGTTGCTATCAACTGTCATGAAAGTCAAATTGCACTGAAGATCATAGCTACTTTATTCTTCCCTTGCCAGTCATTATTTAGCTCTAGGACTTTAATCACTGAAAACCCTCACTGAGGCTTCTTATTCTATCCATTGCTCATCAGTTTGGATGTCCACAGAAGCAGTCCCTACAGGCAGGATTTTAATTCCCAAATGGTCTCAGCAGCTTTAAAGTTGTGGTGAAGGTTACCATTGATGGTCAACTTGACAGGATGTAGGATCATGTAGGTGACAAGTCTCCAATGATATCTGTGAGAGATTACCTAGATTGGGTCAGTTAAGATGGGTAGGTGTTGTGAGATATTTGATTACACTATGTAAAGATGTGTCACTGTGACTGGTTTAATAAAAAGCTAAATGGTCAATAGCTAGACAAGGAGAATAGGTGGGACTTCCAGGCAAAGAGAGGAACTGGGGATGAAATTAGGTGCAGCGAGGAGATGCCAGGAGACATAGAACAAGTCAGAGGTGCAGGATGATAGAAAGGTAAAAAGCCATGTGGTAGAACACAGATTTAGAAATGTGGGTTAGTTTAAGACATAAGAGCTAGTTATGAACAAACCTAAGCTATAGGCTGAGCTTTCATAATTAATAAGAAGTCTCCATGTCATTATTTGGGAGCTGGCTGGTGGGACAGAGAACGACTCCTTACAGGAAGGTTTGCCCTGTATATAGGTAATAGCATCCCATGGGCTGGGGTTCTAGGTAGCATACAAAGAAAGTGCAAACATTCATCTCTCCCTGCTTCCTGACTGTAGATGCACTGTGAACAGCTGACGCAAGCTCCTGTTGCCGCGACTTCCCCTCCACGACAGGCGACATCCTGAAACTGTGAGGCAAAAAAGAAATCCTTCCTTAAGTTGCCATTGCCAAGGTATTTTACCACAGAAACAAGAAAAATAAATAATACAGTTGTTTCTAAAGTTCCTTCTAAAGCAATTCACATAAACTCGGATTACAGTAATAAGTTATACTCTTTTGGAAGTTTTTTTTTAATTCCTCCAAATACAAATGTTAAAACTAAAGCATCAGAGTAAGCAACAGTAATATCAGCATCGTGATACTGGAGGGAAATGTTAAACACATGCACACATGTCTTTGCAAAGAGCCCTTGCAGATGTAAAACCAAGAGTGGTTTTGTTACAGAAAAATTTACCTGAAGTTATATTAAATCACTTTACATGACATATCTTGACATTTTCCTTCTTTAATTTGCAAAAATGTATTTCTGGAGAATATGGCTAGTAGTGGTTATGACTGTACACATAGATTGATCCTCTATCCCCCCACTTCTGGTAATTTTCTGTGAGCATGGTCTTGTACTTCTCCTGATCCATTTTCTCACACTATCTGTTCTCTGGGAAAGTGAAGAAACTTGATTTATAAATTTAGAAAGAACTATCAAACAAGACTGCTCAGTTACTGTCTTTTCCCACCAAGGTAGGGAGACTTGTTCCCTGGGATCTTTGTTGCCTTTCTGTTCATCCATGAAGTTGGCCTTGCTGGAATGGCCTCATTCTCTGTGGAGTCACGACTACTCAACAAGGCATGCAACAGGCAGCTGGGACTCCATTGGTCAGCAATCTGACTTGCTTTATTCCCTCATGGAGTCACTTTCTCTGCCTTGGGCCCCACTGTTCTTCACTTGGAACTCGTCCCAGTATGTGCTATTTTAGGCAGTACATCCTTCAGCTCCATGGACACCAAAGTGGGGAAACAATGAAAATATTTTTCATTTACAAAGGTATGTGGTAGGTTGGGGGAAATCAACGCCGTTTCTTCTTGCTAAAGATAAAATTTCAGATAGAAACAAAAGCAAATTTAGGATATAAACCATATTCATATGCTAAGACATATGCTCCAACATTCCAGCTATGTGTAAAATTTTCACATGAATGTTTAGCAAGAATAAATATACCATTATTATATTTTTGAACATTTTTAAAAAACAAAGGTAGGAATTATAATGGATAAGAATTGGGGAGATTGTTTTTGGCTCTGGACTTTGGTTTTTTGAGATAGGGTCTCTATACATAGCCCTGGCTATCCTGAAACTCAATATGAAGACCAGGTTGGCCTCCAACTCACAGAATTCAGCCTGCCTCTTGAGTACTGTGCTTAAAAGCATGTGCCACCAAAAAGCTCTCCTGAGTCCTTTTTAAGTTGTGTAATTCTGAGCCCAAGGAATAATAATGTCATTCAGCACATTTGGATTATAGATGGAGGCACAAAAATTTAAACACAATCAAGTCAACACTGACATATCCTAACAGAACATGGAACTAGAGTGCCACTCATAAGAATGCCAGCTGACGAATGTCATCTAACCCAAAACTACAGTGCCGTTTAGCACCTCCATAGTGTCCTGCTGGTGTAGGTAGACCAAATGTAATTCCATCCAGCTTTTACCAAGAGAGGTGGTCAAGTTTTACTACAATTATAAGGCAAACCAAGAGGATTAATAAGCAAAGTTGCTTCCTGCTGGGTTTTCCTAAGCCAGATCACGCATCCTCAGTGTTGGATGGTAATTATACTCAAAAATGCTCCCAAATGTTGGGTTAATTTTCAGCCACCTAAGATTTTCCTCTTAGAACAACAAGGCAACTTAGACTTAGCTATACAGCTTTTGGGCAGCTAAACATTACACGAGTCATATGCAACAATGGACTTCCTAAGACAGTTCTTTGTAGTGTCAGCTTTCTTCAAAGCTTGAGGGAAAGCCACATATATTTGTGCATGACACATACTTTAACATTTATTTATTTTGTGTGGGGGGGAGTTGTGGAGTAGGGGTCAGGGGGCCAGGGGGAAGGCTTGTGCCATGATGCCCACGTGGAGGTCAGAGGACTACTTTTGGCAGTCTATTGGAGGCTGGGGGAGGGGTGTGTACCATGATGCTCACGTGGAGGTCAGAGGACTACTTTTGGAAATTGCTTCTCTCCTTCCATCCTGTGGGTCCGAGGGAGTGAGCCCCAGTCAGACTTGACAACTAAAGCACCTTCACCCACTGAGCCGTATTGCTAGCCCAGCTGTCACTATTAACAGCATCCTTAACCCAGTCTGTAGCAAAACACTTGCAACTCATCAAAAATGGAGTCCGATCTGCTCACAACTTCATCTTTGTCTTATAATTAAATTGTGTGTGCCATTTCCTCTCACATTGTATTATGTGCTATGTGGCCTTTGACCCTTACAGCCTTCTTTTATGTCTGCACCTCTGAAAGGTTCCTTTGAACTTTGCTGCCCAGGCAAAAAGTCCAAGACTGAAGAAGTGGGTGGGAAAACATAAAAAATGAATCACAAGGGGCTGGAGAGATGGCTCAGAGGTTAAGGGCATTGCCTGCTCTTCCAAAGNGGCATACACACAGACAGAATATTGTATACATAATAAATAAATAGATATTAAAAATATTATTTGAAAAAATGAATCACAAAAGCCGACGTATCATTTGGGAGTATGGAAAAACAAAACAAAACTGAGCATTTCAAATCAAGTAGACAGGGACCGGTGTCTAGGACTGAGGAAATCCTTCTGTGTGGCTGCAGCCTCAGGAATTGTTAACTCTGGCTTGTTGAGGCAGCAGCATCAACCACTCCTGAAAGAGAAGTTTGTTGAACACTTTGGTCATGTGTTTAACCTGATATTCCATGCACAGAAGAATCTGAATGTTGAGGCACACTACCAGGGATTTTTCATTAGTGGACGAGACGAAACCAAGAATCCGAAGCAATCAGACTACAAATACGGCATTAGATCTCTTCAACAACCACCACTGGCTCTTCTGCCACAGTAACCTGAGCTCCTCTTTCTCTCTGTGAAGCAGATTGGTGATGCCCAGTGAGAGCCACAAACATGGGGAGTCAGTACCTGCCTGTGAGGGCCAGAGACATGGTGAGCCAGTACCTGCCTGTGAGGGCCAGAGACATGGTGAGCCAGTACCT
>LOJH01024275.1:0-19175 GCA_001685095.1 Ellobius talpinus | reverse complement strand
AGGAGATATTCAAGGGGTGTTCCTGGACATTAGAATGGAGGGGAACCCAGGTGATTAGAAACAAAAAACGTCTGTTGCTTTGCTAGGAACTGACTGTGAAACTATGCTGCTACTAATAAAATGTGAAAGATTTTAAAGAATTTAAGCAAGAGACAAAGACGCATGCCTTGAATTTGAGATACGTACTTTAATTGAAGAAGGGAGAGTAGATAGGAGAGAAAAAAATTGCAGGCAGCAAAATGGCTAAGAGGCTACCAAACTTGCCATATAAAACGTGGGTTACTTGAGGGTGTGCTTTGATAACTAACCCTGACATCTCCTAAGTGTGGGTAAGTGGGTAGAGGGCTTCCTTCTAGACAAAGTACCCACACCCCACAGAAAAAGAATGGCAACTCCCATTTCCTTCAGGGTGAGTCCTTCCTTGGACGTCTAAGTTTTAAGTGCTGGCAACTAAACCTATTTTCAGTACCCAATGTTTTCAAGAATAGAATTTCACTTACTTTTATTTGAGTCTTGTTCTGTGTGGTTATGTATGTGTAATGTTTGTATGGGTGTGCATGAACATGGGTGTTTAACTGCACCGAGAGCACAGGTTGATGTCAGGTATCTTCTTCAATTGCTCTCCACGATGTTTTTAGAGATGGCTTTTCTCTTAGCCTTGAACATGCTGATTAGCTATGCTGGCTGCCTTGCCATACCCAGTAATCCTCCTGCTTCCAGGCTCAGCATTGGGCTTAGAGGATTGTGTGTGATTAGAGGCTTCTATGTGTGTGTTGTGAATCTGATTTACGGTCCTCATGCTTGCTCTTCAGCACTTTACTGAAGACACAAACAAAGACTTTCCATATAAAGTCTATCATCTTTTAAGACAATTTTTAGTTTGATATTTTCATAGGTCTTACCCTCATATGCATTACGATAATATGCATTTTTACGAAATTGTAATAAAATTATTCTATAATTTTTAATTATAGCACATATTAAATGGAACTTTTAAACTTGCCAAGTTATTGCTCATTTATTATTTTAACAGCACCCAGAATAATTTGATTTAAAGCAAAGTTACTGCATTTAGGCTTACTGGAAATTTTATAAGCTATTTTACAAAGATATTACATTATTTAAAGGAATTATTTAATGGAATATTCAAAAATAATTGATATATTATTTCATAAAGTATTGTGCCTCATTCTTACAATATTAATAAAATAAATGTTATCCAAATTTAAATTATTATATACATGGTTGTTTGAACAAAAAGTAAATATATAAGCCATAGGTAATAAATCAGATACTTTCTCTTTTATAGAAAAATATTGGTACCTAGATTTGCTGAGTCTCAAGGTTTGCTTTTATTTTTTGAAGCTGAAAGAGGGTTTTTTTCCTTTTTAATTAATAAACTTTTTCATTTATTTTGTATACTGGCCACAGTTTCCCCTCCCTACTCCCCCCCACCAGTCTCCCATCTACCCCCTTCCCACTACTCTTCCTCAGTCTCCTTTCAGAAAGGGGTCAGACCTCCCACTGGTATCAACAAAACTTGGCACATCTGGTTGAGGCAGGATCAAGTTCCTCCCCACTGAGTCAAGTCTGGACAAGGCAACCAAACCAGCATGGGGAATATATTCCAAGACAGCTCAAGTACCATGGGCAGGTCCTGAGCCCACTGCTAGAAGCACCACAAACAGACCAAGCTACACAAGTGTTACACACGTGCAGAGGGCCTAGGTTGGTCCCATGCAGGCACCATGGCTGCTGCTCAGAGTCCATGAGCTCCCCAAGCTCAGGTCAGCTGTCTCTCTAGGTTTCCCCATCATGAATTTTACTCCAATGACTCATATAATTATTCTGCATGAGAGAGTGTTTTTATCTGATATATATGTGTGTACATATAATATATAATATATATATTATATACATATACATTACAGAAAATATAATATATACCTATGCATTTAACTTGCTGAATATATTGGTGAAGAGATGTATTTCTGGAGTATATAGAAATGATCAAGTAAGTGGTTCTGGCCACATCTCTTTATTACCCTCATATTTCTACCACTTACTTCAAAACAGTTATATATACATGCTATATATACACATGACATACATTTAATGAGATAGACATCAGGCCTGACTTTCTTAATGAAAAATACTCTGAAACAAAGTGTCTTTGATTTCTAAATTAACCAGACACTAATTCGGTGTTTCCTTAACCTTGTAGGTTATTTTTCAGGGACAAATAAAGATACATGGTGGGCAATCTCTACATTTTTCTAAGACATCAGATACTCTTACATCAGTTTACATGCAGTCAAGCTGACCTCCATAAATGAGCAGCATTGCTAGCGAATTCCAAGTTCTACATGGCTGTCTAAAGAATGATGCACATTCCCAAAGCAGCAGCTAACCTACTGAAAAAGGGAAGGTGGCTTTACCTGGCCTGTAGGCAAACAGTGTGGATGACAAGATAAGGAAATGGGCAACTAGGAAATGCAGCTCATATTTGACAATGTCATGCCTGAACTTGGTGCAAATGCAAATTCTCTTTATGTTCTAAAATTACACTTGTTCTGAATTCTCAGGTTGGAATTCAGTCTGTGAGTGACCACCTCAGCCGACCAAGAGGCCTAGACACTTGACCCTGTCTGATTAAATGTTATACAGATTT
This sequence comes from Ellobius talpinus, assembly GCA_001685095.1. Taxonomy (NCBI): domain Eukaryota; kingdom Metazoa; phylum Chordata; class Mammalia; order Rodentia; family Cricetidae; genus Ellobius; species Ellobius talpinus. The sequence continues at coordinate 16,504 of LOJH01024275.1, read as the reverse complement.
ACGGAAATGCCTTCACATATGTGATTGTTCTTTTAGTTCATAAAATATTATCTGGTTGTCTCAAAACATCATGTATCCAGTCAATATTTAGCAGTTTTCTTGATCCATTTCTAAGTAATGATGTAAGGTTTATCTTACCTGCAAGCCTCCAATCTTCCTAGTGCATATTGAAGTAAAATCTAGTAAGCATGCTCTTATAAGCATCTACACTGGATGAAGGTTTTTAAGAAAAGAAATATTTTTCAGTGGTATTAGAGAATTGATGAAATATATGAACATTAAATACATGTCCACAACATCACAGATGAGAATCTCAATACTGGAGACATGGCAGAAAATAAAAAAGATAATTTTATATTATATAAGAAAGAGGCTTTGTAATTGCTCTTAGTCAGATGTGTAAGATTTATAAATATATAAATATTAACTAATATGGTAGCCCTTCATAACTTAATTGTAAGTTACCATCTATATTCAGATTAATAACTTTTACTTAATGCTTTTGTTTATAGATTGCCTCAGTTTAGACCTCACATAAATGATTCAATAATTATATTTAATGTCTTTGTTAAATGAAATTTAAATTGTGGATATGATTTTCATGTCTTCACGTTTCAAATTTCTCCTTTATATTTACTTGATTTTCTTAAGTGTTAACTTAAGTCTTAATCTCATGAGAAAACATTTTTTCCTCATTTCTTACTTATATGTAATTTAATTATTTTACTTCTGGTAACTACACTTAAAAAACAAATGTATTTTAATGTGGATGGGCACAGTGATACAACTTTGTAATCTCAGTTCTTGGGATGTTAGGTCAAGAGAATTCCAAATTGAGGTTGGCCTGAGCTGAACAGTGAGTTTTAGACCTGGTTGGGTGGAGTATGTAGAAAGAACATATCTCAAGCAAAACAACAATAAACAAAAAAAGAACAAATCTGTATTCTTAGATTGAGCAAGGGAGATAGGAAATTAAAAGTCAACTGGGGCAAAGTAATGAAGCTGTCTCCAAATAAAAATAAAGTAAGTCTGAAGCTAATAAATTGATTGTACAGTGTGTCTAACTTATTGTTGAGAGGTTCAATACCAGTTCCAAACAAAACACAATATCTTAAATTATTGATATGTAGATATATCTGTTTATCTATAACTTTATCATATATGTGTGTTTCTATGCACACATATATTAACATATATATTAAAGATACATGTAAGAATTTTGCTACCAAAGAATGATTCATGAAGTGTTTCCTGTGAGGAAGCATGGCTTTAATTTGATAGATAATTTCACAAATCTCTTGCAAATATTCATCTGCTATGCTTTGTTACAAGTAGCACAGAAGGGGAAGGCATGCATTGCCATTTTCTTGGTGCATTTGATGCTTACGGATGTTCAACAACCCTGTCTTGCTTAGTGCTTTCATGCTGACTCCAACTCCGCCCCACACTATTATGTCCTGCATTGTTGCTCCCTGTATCTGCATTTCCAATTCTTGGCTGTGCATTTGATCTTTTACATAAATATATGGTTGGACTTTTTAAAACATATCTGATATTCATTCTTTTTTTGGAAATTTAAAATAATTATATTTATTACATACATTACAAAGGTTAAACTTACTTTTATCATGTATGAGTTTCTCTTTAGTAAGCTTTCCTACTTTTATTTTTCTCTGCAATTTCTTTTAGATTGGTAATAATTTTGATTATATTTTATATTTCATAGAAATCTTAATTTAGTTGTTCAAAATATTAAATACTTGTTGTTTGATATGTTCAAAAGAGTACAGTTTTACCTTACCAATATCTGTATTCAGTATCTATGATATCATAAATAAATAAAACCAGAAGTGCATTGCCACTTCTTCTGCCTCTGTACCCAATGTATCAATACTTTAGACTGAACTATTAGGTCTTCTGGCTTTTTTTAATCCATTTGGCTACCTATCTTGATATCCTACTTCAATATTAGGGTTAGAAATAAAACAAAAAATGTTTTTTTCCACTGAACTTTGAAGATAATTATAACTTGATTAGTTTCCAATGAAATTATTTCTCTTGATGAAAGCATTCTTAAAAATACTGTTGGTAATTGAATTTAGTACCTCCAACATGTTAAGCAAAACTCCAAACAACCTGAAGGCTGTGGATCTTTCTTTTTATCCACGGAGTTCTGAAATATTACCAGTATTATAACTATGCATTTATGTTCATTCACCATATATGGTAAGAGATGGTCCCTTGGATTCATCACCAGCACTTCAGCAGTGTACCTGCAATATGCTCACCTACTTAAATAACTTTTGTGTTTCTTGGTTACTTTTATGTTGTTGAGCTTCTGAATATCTCAAGTTTACCTTCATGCCACCCCCCTCTATACTCACTAAGAATTTTCTTTAGAAAAAGTTCCTGGTTTCTGATTATTAAAGAGTACATATAGAAACAAAGAAAATCTCTACTTTTTATTTCATTCTCTGAACCATTCTTATCATAGAAAACGTTCACAACACTCTCCTTGAGTTGACTTCGCACTTACCCAATAACATCAAGCAATGCGACTTCAGACTTTCTTCCTCAAATGAAACTCTTGAAAGTGAGTTACCTCTTAGAAACTATCTTGTTCATCTTGATCCCATCAGCCTTTGACACCCTCTGACTTTCCCTATCCCACACATTTCTTGCAAAGCTCCCCTCCCCTGGAGCAAAGCTGACAGATTTAATTCTCTTCCTCTTCAATTTCCCACTCTGTGGCTTTCATTGCCTAGGTACTCCATCCACTACATAATACACTTACCCCAGGTTCTGCTTCAATGTTGCCTTGCTCAGAAATCCCACTCCACCCCACACAGCCAAATGTTATTTTCAAGCACACAACTGTCTTTGATACTGATAGGCCCACCACTATCTTTCAAACTACCTACGCTAAATATTTGCATATTCTGTATGCAAACTTAGCATTTATAAAAAACAAGCTAATTATTTCTCTTAGGACAGCTGCTTCTGTTGTATGTTTTAAATTTCTGCTTAACAAACTTTCAGTTCCCAAAATAAACATTTGATGAATAAATAAGTAGCAAAGTTAGAAATAAGTTGAGCAGAGATAGTATAGGAAATACCTCAGATTTATCAAAACATCATATGGGCCATTCCTGTATGTATAGAAAGGCACTGGAACAGCCAAAGACATAAAATCAGAACAGCCAAAGACATAAAATAAGATTCCTTGCCTAATAGAAGAGTAACAATTATAAGTTAGCTGAGGCTGTCACTCAGAGTTGATAGAACTCATGAGGTCAGCTGAGAAAGGGCTTAAAGTTAAGGAATCTTGAGGAAGTGGTCTGTGGAGGTGCATGCCTTTAATCCTCGCATTCTTGAAGCAGAGACAGGCAGCTTTCTGTAAATTTGAGGCCAGCCAGGTCTACAGAGCTACCTCCAGAACAGCCAAAGCTACACAGAGAAAGAATGTTTTGAAAAAGCAGAAAAAATGGAAGGAAGGAAGGGAAGAGAGAGAGAGAGAGCGAGAGCGAGAGAGAGCAAAATCACTTTGCACTTTATTACAACTACTTCAAGTGGGGATTAAAGAAAAGGGGATTGGTTTCATGTTGAGACTGACATAAAGCAGTAAGAAGAAATACTCCAGAGGCAAAATATGAAGCAACAATAGAAAATTGAATACCTACATACTGGGAAGTGTGGCCAGGTAGAAGTATACATCTATTCCCCCAAAGAAGCTCCAATAACTAAGAGGAACTTGAACTCCTCATTCCCAATTAAGGAGCAGTACAAAGTCTTTCTTTAAATTTATGACATTAAAGTTACCTTAGAAGGCTGGAGAATCTGTGATCCAATGTGGTTAAGAATTGGCATAAGATACCGCATTTGGGGGGATTGAAATTGGTAATGCCCATTAACCATGACAGCAAAATAATAATGATTTTTGCCTGTTTGGAAATGAGTTATGTATCAGAAGGATTAGAAATAAATCAATGAATGTTCCAAATTATGCATGAGATACTAACTCTAATCATTCAGTTATAATGAGCTTTATCATTAGGAAGTAAGAGAAATAATTAGAATTAGCTTTGGTAATGAGAAACCGTCTTCGTTTGGATTATAAGTCAAAAAAAGGTTTATCTGTCATTTTCCAGTTACTTATAATCTCTGTTAAATGTATACATTGGATACATTATTTCTTATCATAAGTTTGAATACATTTGTGATATATTGGTTTTAAGATAATTTATTGAATTTACTTAAGTTTTGCCCGATTAAGTCTAAGGCATAGAGACAGTATTAAATGTCAGCTATACTGAGACTCAACAGGTTACATTTTTAAATGAATGCATGAAATGAAGAATTTCTAGACTACTTAGCATTTGACTGTGATCTCTATTATTATGGGGCATATTGATAAATAAAACGTCTGTGGAAAAAGGTACTCAGAGCAGTAAGAAGGAAGAACAGGAGAAAGGATTGCTTCAAAAAAGTGTAGTTCATTGCCAGAATGATTTCAGAAATAATGTTGTAAATCAAGAAACTAAAACAGTGTAGACAAGAAATTCTGGTAAGAAATATAAAACAAATTTACATTATTAAACACTCAAAATATTAAATTATAAAGCCCAGTGCCATACAAATAGATTCTTAATAGTTCTTAGTAATTAAAACTCATTCTATTTGGCTGGGAGAAAGATAACCTAAATTAAATATAATTACAACAGAAGGATTAGAAATAAACTACATGGTTTATTAGGCAAGATTTAAAAAGTGAGCCAAATCTCAGAGAACTTTCTATTAGTGAAGCATGAAAAAGAACACTTGGTTATAGAAAGGATTGAGCTCTTGATCTCTGCAAATTCTTATGCAGAGAGCATATGAATAATGAATATCATAATAATCAATAAGATTTATCTCTGAATCCTGGAGTTGCTGAAATTACTACCTTTTGGCAACTCCATTTTCTACCAACTTTAAACTTCTGACACCTCTACATTTCACACATGTTCAAAACTTGTCAATGGCTCATCATTTCCACTATAAATACCCTAGACCAAAGCCCACTAATCTATTACTTGGACTATGGCTTCTAACAGCCCATCAACAACAGTACTTCTTACCTCTATCATTACCAGGACAATTTATTCTGCTTCAAGTCCATTTTTCACATAGCAGGCAGGCAGATTTCTTTGAAATGTAAAACACACTACATAAAGTCGCTCTGCAGTCACCTTGTCTACACAGCTTCTCAGTGTTTCAAGCACAACGCCAACTCTCCCCACTCACAACAATCTTATTTCACTTGCTTAAAAATGTATGGCTCATATTTCCCTTGTGCTAATTGATTTCCTTAATTAGAAAATTTATAATCATCACATGGCTGAATCTTTCTTATGAATCTAATTTAGAAGCTTCACCTCCTTCCCTCCCTGATTACCAAACACAAACTGTATATTCTGCCATCCTCGAAGTTCCAATTATAATTCTTTAGAAGTCCTTTTCTTTTTTTGTTATGGTTGTAACCGTCAACACACACCACTCTCAAGTTCACCAAGTTTGTCAGTTGTGTTTGTCACTGTAACACATAATGCAGGGGACTAAAAATATTTTTGGAAAATTAAAGGAAAAAAACAGATATAGCCATAAAGGAGAATTCCTTTTTATTGAACAATGGCAGCACCTAATTATACTCACTTTGTTCTAAATGAAATCTTCAGTTCTCCCTTCCGTTACAAATGTTTCCTTTTAGAGTGTCCAAATTTGTATTTAATCTACTGAAATCCTTAAATTGTAGTGGTTCTATACTTATTTTCTATTAGTTTTAGTTTTTCAAATGTGTTTCTTCCTTTTTTAAAAGAAATAAATGACATTTTATTCTTTATTATGTGTACATATGTGTGGGTATTTGCACATGAATGCAGCTGACCAGAGGAACCAGAAGAGGGCATCAGATCTCCCAGAACTGGAGGTATAGGTGTCTGTGATGTGTCATTTGGATGCCAGAAAAGAAAACAAACTTTTTAACAATGAAATCATCTCGCCAGCCCAATAGTCTGGTTCCACTCTTCCCCTCTGTCATGTGTTTGTCCTTTCTATATCATTTTTGGTCTTCTACATTCTAAAAACAATTTTAAATTTATGTATTTTCTAGTTTACATTTATTTTCCTGTTCATGGTATGTTTTTAAAATATTTTATTTTACCTTAAAAATCATGTGTACACGTGTGTCTGTATGTGAAATTGAGCACATGAGAGCAGTGCCAGAAGAAGCCAGTGAGAGCATCAGATGACCTGGACTGGAGTTTCAGGTGTTGGGTGTGACCTTAAGTGGGTGCTAGGAACCAAGCTCTGGTTTCTACATGAGCATCACTCAGTCTTAACCACTGCACCTTCTCCCTGGACCTTCTGGATACCATCATTTTTAGGTTGTATCTGTTGATTCTTCTGTATTTTAATGCATTTTAAGATTAAAGTCCTTTGTTTTATTTTATTTTTATTTTATTTTAGGGATCACCTTACACAGTATTCTTTCTACCACCTCAATAGATTTCTGTAAGCCTTAACTGTTAAACTTACAAGTGTTCTTTCATAACAATACATATCTTGGAGTTATTAAATGATGAAAGCACAAGTTCACTCTAAACACCGTAATTTTATGTTGCAATGTTCATTTTTATTGTTTGTTTGTTTACAAGAGCTCATCCTGTTATATACTTTCCAGTCTAGTACGTAGGGCACTTTAGTGTTATCTTCTTTATTAGTTTATATTAATATAATTTCTATTTCATATATGGCAACAATGGCTTTTAAATAGATTTTTTGACTTGTCCATCATCACACATTAATATGTGTTGTGTCTGAGAATAAAGAAAAAGAAAAAAATTATATCCAATCACTGTGCATACCATAGTTAATCTCACACTGTCCTCAACAGGAAGTTGGATCACTGAGATAGTTTAGAGCTTAAAATTTTGCATAGTTTCCTTCTATGAACTGATGCACAGTTGCGTGGCATTCCCATGATGTAAAGATCCAAGTATAATTAATAAAGAATTAGGAGAATGTCTGTTCAGAGAGTTTTCATCTCAGCTGTAGGTTCCTTCCATTGCTTTTTGTAGGTTTTTGTTCATCTGTAGGAGACCTTTCTAAATTAAGAGCCTCACAATGTGAAGTGATATTAAGATGCTTTGCTATTGAGTGGTGTTTATACTATGTCTTCCCCGTTGTTGCCACCATGGCCAACCAGATGCTTTTGTAATTTTGCCTCACCCAGGGATATCTTTATTGAAGATGAACAAGGTAAATTGACATTTCGAAGGAAACAGTCAGGAGTGTGAGTGCTAAAATACATTAGATCCATTTTGGAAGTAGCATAGAAATAAACAGGCATACAGAATATATTATAAGTAAATTCCTTATATCCATGTTACTTAGACAGAATTCTGGAGTCCTCCGAGAGCACAATGCTTTTAAACTCTAACAAAAAGTGTAACTACCATAGCAATACTCAGTTGCTCTCAGTAAATGCCTGAGAAAGAACTAAACTCTTCCAGTCGACAATCTGTTAATCACTTAATAAATGTCACAGTTGAATCACATTAAGAATTTAATTTTTTTTGTTGTTGTTGTAACAGTACTCTATATTTTGCTCAAAGCCTAAGGTTTCAAAGAACAAGAATTTCCCATTACCCCAAAACACTAGTTTGATCTCCAAAACAATCCTGGAAAAATATTCTTCCAGACATTAAGAAAAAAAAAAGAAAGAAACCACATGCAACTCCCACATGATGGTTGACATTTTAGAATGACCTTTGTGTAGAATAAAAAGTCACTTTCCAAAAAGCCAAAATTCAAACTTTCCCAGAAACGAATTTGCAAATGAATAGACATTATGAGCTAAAAAAGGAATTACTACCCTGGATAATTCCCCCCCCCCAACATTACTGAAATCAGTTAAGTTAAGTGCCCAGATGACAAACAAACGCTCCATCCATTTTCACATTGCTTCTGCAGCACTGTTAACCCTGGCTTGGCAACTCTGCCTTTTTGTTTTTTAAATCGCAAAACCTTCCTTCAGAGCCTTTGTAAATACCAAACATATTTTTTACCGGTATCCAAACTGTCTCAGTCATTTCCACACTCAGAACAGGTCTCTGGCTCACTGTCTTGACCCCTGCTGCTGCCCTGTGATCCCACTCTGATCCTACAGACACTTGCTCTATTCTTCCAGCAGTGGACTGTCTTAACACAGGATGATCAGAACCGCTTAGATCCTACCCTGAGACAGTTCCGTACATGATACCAGGACACACAGGACAAAATTCCCATGAAAATGGTCATTCTAAACGCAACTCACAACTGAGAGAAGCATCAGGATTTTCTTCCATCTAGTCTTGAGACAGCTAGTACCTTTCTTTAGTTATTACTTGTCACTGGCTTTGGTAGAAGGATAAATGTTGGTAGAGGGATACAGCAATAAAAATTGTTATTTCATTTATATGCACATGCACGCGCTGGTGTTATTTGTTAGATTTGCATAATTTAAAAACGCAAGGCTTTTAAGAGAAATATGGAAAATTTGAAGAACGGCTTCATCCCAGGCTTCTAAATTCTAACTTACCCTAGATTCTAAATTTTCCAACCCTTTAACATGTTGATGATTTTTCAGTAGCAACTTTAAAAATGTTAATTTTTAGCTCAGTCAATCATTCTCTTGAGTATGATTAAAATAACAGCAACATGTCCAATATTTATGATTATTCTTTAGAGAAGTTTTCTATACCAACAGACAATAAGTAATCAGCAACTGGTAATAATAAAATTATTTTAAGAAATTGTTTCGAGAGAGTTTAGGGGCTAAGGAACTGCTTCTGTGTTTTGGTCACAGAAAAAAAATGACTAAGAACAAATAAAACACAATATTCTTCTTTTTGAGGCCATAAATAATGTTGTATATCTTTATATATAATTTTTTATATGTAAAGATATATAAAATGTTTATATTTTAGTGCTCCTGAAAGTTTTGGATAAATACTACATATCATTTTTTTAAACCAGAAAAGGGATCTTTCAAACAGCAGTAGTTCTCCAGACTTCCAGAACATTGCAGTGAGGAGAATTACACTAGTGTGGCCACACGAATGCTGATAAAATGTAGACATTTCCAAGTTTGCTTCCTCTCTAGCTTTGTGAAGGGAAATAAGCAAACTGGGACAACGGCTGGAGGGAAGATTAGAATGGAATATTTGGGAAACCTTTTAGCCTAATTTGGAAAACTCATTTACATTTTGTAGATAATCAAAATACTGCTGAGAAACCAGACAACATGGGGCTGGGCCTCTTTCCACACGATCCTGGTGATGGCAAGGCTGGCGATGGAGGTCGGGGTTCAGCCTGAAGCAGGCAGACTCTCAAGTAGGACACAGGTAGTCTGCTTGACCAACCAAGCAGAAAGGGAAGTCTGCTAGAGTTGGAATTGCTACCAAAATAAAGAACGTCACATGCTGCTTCAAACTACATAGATCCGTACGTGGCTTTTTAAATTTTCAGCCCACAATTAGGTATTTTTGGTCAATCCTGATGGACAGTAAGTGGTGATGTTTTCCATTATTAAAAGAGTGGAGTTATTAATTATTTTTAACACAAGATTGTCAGGAAAGAGCTTTGTGTTCGTGTGATCCAGATTTAAAAAAAATGAGAATGCCAGTAACAATGAAAATTTGAGGCTTAATTGAAGACCCTATATTAGACAACTAAATGATGACTTTTTATACAAATAATGCTTTAATAAGCCACAACATGGTATCAGAGCTACTATTTGAGTAGCAATGCAAATGTAAAACAAGATTATTTCAGAATGAGACATGAAATGTAAGACATTGGGGATAACCGCAATGATGGAAACAAATTCTCTCTCCCCTGCTTCTCTCTCCCTCCTACCTTCTTCCTCTTCATTGTGTGTATGTGGTATATGCATGCGTATGCACATGTGCTGCATGTGCCTACACATGTGGAAGACGTCCATACCAAGCATCTTCCTCTCTTCTCCCGATCATATCTTTTCCAGACTTTCACTTCTGATATAATCGAGAAATAAATACCAAGGAGTCTTTGTGAAACCACTGTCAATACGGTAACCCTTCAAGATTTATTAACTAATAGGTTACACTCTGCACTTTGTCCTTCGGATCATTTTATTTTATTATCGCTCAAGTTTTGATGCTCACCATGGGAATTTAACTCATCATGCATCACCACTGTTTAACACCCGAAGTCTTTTAAAATGAAGTAATTGTCTGTGATTGAATAGGTGGAACAAAAACAAGAGGGGGAAAACACAGTGTCCAGAAGGGAAATTTCCTCTTTGCTGGTCTGCTCTGCTTTAGGAGCCACTGCGTTTTCCCAGCGTTTCACCTACTGTATTCTAGTTCTCTATCTGGGGATAAGTGCCTTGGCTATGGATCTTATTTTCTGAGAGAAGCTCTCACTGAAACTTAAGTGCATGGATTAGGTTAGGCAGGCTGGACAATAAGCTCCAAAGCACCCCACTCCTGTGCTGGAGTAACAAAGGCGTGCTGTTCCATACAGCTTTCACATGGATCCTGGTCATGTGTACTCGAGTGCCCTGATTACACAGAAGGCACTATACTGGCTAAGCCATGCCCCAAGACCCCCAAGCAATTTTTTAAACAAAAATCACACTAAAAGCTAAAGTTGGATACACTAGTGATTCATCTTTTAAATATGTTGTAGAATTCAATTCTCATGTGACACTAAGAATTTTTTAAACATGCCTCATTTGATATTGTGGAAGAAACAATGACACTCTAGTTGCCCAAGCACTAGGAAGGGATAGTTATCAGGGTTTAAATTGGCTTAGTTTGAATGCTTAGGGCAAGGATGCCTTGGAAATGATTTCAATATGGAAACAAAAGATCATAGGAGATCTATAAAATCAGAAAATCTGGATGTCCATGATTGGACATATATTCAAGGAAATGATCTAATTGTAAGTGAGTTATCAGTCGTTACATATTTTGCAACACAGCCAAATACAGAATATTTATTTTGGATTACATATCAGGAAGGTGTATGTGAACTGAATTGGAAAAATCACTATAGTACACTTGTCAACTGAGTAGAAGTTCATACTACTTTCAGAACTTCAATAAAACTTTGTGTGTGTGTGTCTGTGTTAATGTGTGTATGTGTGTTTTGTGTGTGTGCATGCATTCACATGCACTTGTTAACTGGCTACCTCATTGGCATGGAGCCAGATACAAGAAGCATGTCACTGAGTCAACACATTCTTGTAGTATTATGGCTTTTTAGTTTTTATTGTGGTTTTTGTTTTTGCTTTCTTTATACAGGGTTTCTCTATGTAACAGCACTAGCTGTCCTGTAACTAGCTTTTGTAGACCAGGCTGGCCTCGAACTCACAGAGATCCACTTTCCTCTGCCTCCCAAGTGCTGGGATCAAAGGCGTGTGCCCCCACCTCCTGGTGGCTTTTTAGATTTTACAGCAAAGATTATTCATGTAGCAGTTAAGGCGATACTTTCAAAACCAGTCAGCATTTACTATTTCTTAAAAGCCTGCATATTATAATAAAAGGTCTATTAATGTCCTCATTGTCATAAGACTATAAGATTACTATTTAGAAAGCTATTTAAAGCCAGGGGTGGTTTTGGAAGTGATTATTTCAAGGGTGAGTTTTAGTGAACTGTGACAGAGAGAGAGATTGTTAAGCATCAATGCGGAGATTCTTTCATTGCCAGGCACTCCTCTGACTTTGGAAAGCATGTGATTATTTCTCAACTCAGTTTTTCGCTGAAGATACTGAAAGGAATGAAGGTCTCGCTGAGGCCCAGTTCACTTCCACAGATGTTATTCAGCGCACTAACTGCTTCTATCACAGGACACAGAGTGACCTGTGCCTCTCTCTAAAGCTTAGACTATGATTTTAGGATGATTATTTTCATGCATAAGTTCTATTCTTCTGATGCCATTGAGTAGGAAACAGCATGTGTGGTTGTATGAGATGAAATCATCTAGGCACAGTCAGTCCTTGCTCAGCGCTGAGACAGGCTTTGGGAGAGACCGTGTGCTGTGCTGACATCACCACACTAGAAAGCAAGCAACATATTCACAGGGGACTGGGGTACTCGTCACATCTGCCGCTGAGGTCCTGCATTAGCTGTTGCCCTGGTCATCAGTTTCTAATGATGAGAATACACAGCACAAGCCTGTGCCTTAAAATCTTTAGTAAGAAACTCCTAGTATGCATTTCGAGTATGTACATTAGGTTGTAATTCAGACATGTTGAATTGGAATCTCTGCTGGAAGGCTTCTGGGTGATGCTCTTTTAGCAAGCAACAGGCCATCATCGCAGCTCTGGTGAAGAATCAAACACCCTTTACAGCTATCACAAACCATCCACAGAAGCATCTGGCTTGGAATTATGTAAACTTTAACCATCATGAAGCATCATACAACATCTATATCTCTATTTTCTATTTAAATATTAGAATACCCTTCAGTGCAAATAAGCATTAGATACATATGACAAATAAAACCTTGTCTAGGGTGTGGTCTTCAATCTATGGTGGCAAGACTGAACCCCAGAGGTTTTCACCAGCTTTGTTAATTTTACCTGCTAACAACCCTAAACGTTGGGATTTTTTCATATCTGTATTTAATGTACATTTTCAATCTTATGGTTCATATCTGATATTCAACTTTCAGGCTGAAATTAGGCAAAAAAAACCCATCTTATATACATGCTACTGAAAGCTAGCTTTCCTAAGTAAATTATTAATTCATCGAATGGTAATTCTGTTTATTCAAGATTTTCAGGGGGAATAAATAAAAAATGGCTTAGTCACCAGTCTGAGGGACTTGAAGGCACTGTAAATGTTATAGACAGTATGACCAGCTTTTTGTATGCAGCTCTGGATGTTTTCACTCAACATTAGGTCTAAGTAGAATTTTCTATTGAAAAAGTGGTAATCGGGATCTTCTTGGGAAATTTTCATTTCAAAAGGTTATTTGTTGATTGTAAATTATAAGAGATTTAGAGAAATAATAATACACAATCGTATTTGTGTTTCTTTAATTTTGGCCTATCCCATGTTATAAACCTTCATCACTGGCTTTTTCCTAGATTTATTTCAAATGAGAAGTGAAATAGATGTTGGGAGGTGTCCAACTTCAAGTGTGCCTAGAAACACATGCAAGTTTATCAGATAGTGTAGAAGACTAGTTGTTTGCACCTCTCACATGAGAAGGAATTTGATGGAACCTAGAGATGTGGTGCCTGGGTAGCGAGTATAGAGATGGCCTTGGAAGCATGAGAAGAAAGTTCGAAACACCTTTAGTCACAGGGCCCAGCAGAGCCACACCACTGAGTCCAGCAGAATCTGGTGGTGCAGAGATCACTCGGGGGAAAGTCTTCACTTATCATCCTAAGAGAAAATGATTGTTATATTTATATCTGGCTAATCAGAATTTTCTTTCACTTTTATACCAAAACAATGGAGTTAGTTGCTTCAAGGTCTTATTTCTTTGAAAAATGTTTCCCTACACTTCGTTCTTTCAATATTACACAACTTCAATGCTGAAATCTGAACAAGTAAATTCTCTGTAAAGGCACTCTTCAGAAACTCTTATTCTACATATATTTAAGGGAAACTAGTTTCTTTCTTTTTCTTTTTTTTGGCATACCACTGAGGAAATGAGTAGATAATATCCTTTGTGTACTGGTTCATAATGAAAAAAAGCAAACAATCTCCAGTCTACTGAAGAGATGACATGTTGTTTTGTGCTTAATGAAAGATAAATGAAAAGCATTTGACATTGCCATATGCTAACAATCATTTCCTGAGCAGAAAGAACATTACCACAGATGGCTTGATAGATTGTCCTAGAAAGGTTGCAGGGAATAAACCCTCCATTCTTGCTGTAGTTGTTGGTGTGAAAATAGACACAATCTTCAATGAACACGATTGTTGAGAAATTATGGCTATGTCTCCCATTTTGAATTAGGTGCATAATGTGAACAACTTTCACTTACTTGGATAAATCTTTTAACATAAAGGTAAAAAAGCATGCAGTGAGATGTGGTGTGTATCCTCGTTCTCTAGATGTTGATCCAACTGCTGCTAATAATCATGTGTGAATAAGAAGCCATTCAGACGTTTAGTCATGACAATTATTGTACAAGTTCTTAACATTAATTTATATATTGAAAGCAAGGTGTTTTTTTTATCAATATCAACTATGGCCAATATATAAGATAGGTAGTATTACTATGTTCAAAATATCCTGAAACTTAATATGTGAATAATATTCACATTGTTTGGCATTTGTTAAAATGATAAAGTATTACTATATATAATGATAAAAATAGTATTTTCATCTTTTTCAATTATTTGTGTGTTCATTGCTAAGTAGTATCCAAAATGGTTTCCAGGGTTCTAATATTCTAAGTGTTATATAAACTGTGCATATTCCTACTTTGTGTATTTCCAAGCTTTATGTGAAGGTGATTGTGACAAGGGAAATGGGTATCCCATGTTGCATTTTGGGTTATGAAGAGTCTGTGGATTTTTCTGTCTTCATTTATCTCATTCATAAGCAAGTTATCATTTTTTGTGGTCTAGGGTAGAAGCTCAAACAAAGATTAAGCCAGCCCTACAAATTATTTATTTTTTAACTAAAATATAATTGCATTACTCCTTCTCTTCCCCCTCTCTAATCTTTTCCATGTCCTGCATCCCTAACTCCCTTTTAGATAGAATCTACATATTAAATACCACCTGGTGAGTTAGCTGCTTGCATCTGCATGTGTGTGTATGTGTGTGCAATATCTTTGGAAGCCCCAAAGAAGGTGTTGAAACGCACAGAATTGGATTTACAGGCATTGGGTACCAGAATGTGGGTCCAAGCCAGAGCTGCAAATGTTCTTACCTCCCTGAGCATTTCTGCCACCACAGTTTAAACTTTCAAAACTTCTTTAAGCTGAATATTGACAACCATCTATTCTCTTATGGGATATATAACATTGATTATACTTTGCTGTGCCACTAAACACTAGAAAATATTCTTCCTATCCTAGTAACTGATTCCTCTCCTTGCTTCTATTTTGTACTATAAGCTGTATGTTTTAAAGAGTGCCAGAAATACATTTTTCTTCAAAGCATGCTCTTAGGACTTTTATTATAACATAATGGGGTTGAGTGCCAACTGACTCCAATGAGGCATTCTCAGTTGGTAGAATATGTCTGGATCTCACTGGAGAATCACCCCAAAGACAGTGTCATTGAAATGACCAAAGATCTGTCCTGACAGAGGGGGCAAAGGATCATTTTTTAGCAGTGGATGGGTTCTTTTTTGTTTGTTTTTGTTTTTGACCAAAAGAAGGAAAGGGACCTTGTGTGTCTTTCAGAACTGACACATTAATTGTCTAGCTCTTGGATGCTCTGGTTTTGAGTCATCTAACTGTGACCAGAGCATTGTATCCAGCAATCAGCTATTGGAATTCAGAAAGCTCCATATCACCTGCTCTTCTCCCTGTCCATGTCATATCATGAGACTCCCATGTCATATTATGAGACTTTTCTTCCTCCAGTATCACATAAGGGCATTCCTACAAGAAATCCCCCCAATCTCCATTGTCCCATACTATTTCCTTACCTCTTGGAGGACATTGACCAGTGCAGGTGTTTCTATCCATTTTTGGATTAGAAAAACTAAATCGGAAGTGTTGTTGAATATAAAATTATGTCCATTTCTGCTGTTTTTTTCTAGTCATTCACCAAAGTCTAGCTCCTCATAACACTAATTCTCCATCAAGTTAGAACAGCTATATGGCTTATTGCTGTGCATCTTGTCCTGCTTTATGTGATTAAAGATTAAATTCCAACACTGATTTTATAGCCTCTCAATGTGCTCCATATTGTGACTGTTGCTGTGGCTTAGATACAAAGGAGTATTTTGATCTTTAAATATAAAAATTTCCTTTCATTTGTATATTTATAGGCTTCAATCCCACAAACCATCTATTAGGAATAACCTTCCCTAGCCAGAAGGATGTTGAGGGTATTGTGATGTATTGAGAAGGGTCTAATCCAGCACAGGGATATCGTTTTCTTCGATGATTAGATCAGGTGGTAGTCTTCATAATTTAACTTTAAACTGCAAGTGTGACATCAAGCATTCAATGCCCATCTCTGTGTCATTTCCCTTATTCTCTCTTTCTCCCTCACACCTACAAAGACACAGGCTGATGTCACTGAAATGTGTATATTACTGTTAAAGGAATCTGACCATTATATTTAATTTTAAACAGACACACAGAGAGCAAGAGAGAGAGAGAGAGACAGCAAGCTAGATGAGTTGTATTGTTATATCTACATTTTAAATTTCTCACGTCAGACTGCTATTAAAAATATCAGGTGTTCCTCTACCAGAAGATCCACTGGAGGGGTGAGTGCGTTCCTGACCCTTGGA
>LOJH01024274.1:0-17898 GCA_001685095.1 Ellobius talpinus | reverse complement strand
GAGAGAGAGAGAGAGAGAGAGAGAGAGAGAGAGAGAGAGAGAGAGAACATGCAGTTGTTAGTGGAAAATGTTCTGAGTATAAAGGAGAAACTAACTGGCAGGGATGGAATTGAGCATGGTGGGTGCAATCCCAATAAATGATTTGCATCTGTGAGTATTTACAAAAATATTTTGAAAATTAAAATGTGTCTCAGGGAGATATTGTTTATAGTTGTCTCCTCCAAATCCACTCACTAGTCCTACTGTTAAAACTTCCTTCTCTAGTGGGAGATAGAATCTCTGAGAGAAAGCACTGGTTGGGAATTAAGGGAATAGAGATGATTCCTCTGCATATTTGGGGAGTCCATACAAAAATCTTAAGGGTAAAAATATGGCAGTTGTATGTAGCTTTCAATAACATCAATTATTTGCTAACTGCTTACAAATAACTGCGGGTGATATTCTAAATGCTTTGTGTGAACTCTCCTCTTTACACCACAGTTATCCTATGGCACAATCATTAATATCAGAGCCACTTTACAGACGTCAGGTGGGGATTCGGAAATTGAAAGATACACAGTATGGCTTCAGAAACAGAATATTTGACCACAGCTGTACCCAGTCATTCATTTTCTTTCACTCTTCACTCACAATTGTTTTTTTTCTTTTCTTGCACATGAATTGTGTCTGAAGAAACGCAATCTCAAGCTATCCTTCAGGGAGTATTATTCTTGTCGCTTAGGTGTATCAAACCATGTGTTCACACTTTTCTGTGGGCACAAAATCTGTGAGCATTTTCACCTCTGCTTCTCCAAATTCATTACCTATGTCACTAATAATAGACAAAAATGACATTTCAGTATATGAGTTTGTTGTTTTTTGTGTCTGAGAGTCTGCCTTTGCTCCAAATATTTTATTACCAATACAATATTAAAATCCCATTGCATAAAGCATGCTCTTTATTAAGAAGTTTGTAATAACCCTTCTGAGTTAGTATATGAATGACACAGAGAGGCATAAATAAAAATTCATAACTTTCTACAATGCTGAGATAGCCTCAGGCTTCTTAGAGCATTAATTTTGGTTGTTTTTGTTCTTTCAAGGGAGACCTTAGAATTGTTACAGTACCCTAAGCATCATATTTCGAGAGCAGTTAGTGCCCGAAATACACCCTGCTGTTATGAATCTCTGATCAAAGAAAGAGGGGAAGTAATTGCAGTGAGAACGGTTGCCATCAATGACAGCAATGCAAAAGACATTTCTTTTTAAAAAAAGAAATATTTCTTTAATTCACCTGAAGATATTTTTCTTGGCAGTAGGTACACATTTATGCTAGAAGGAAAAACAAACAAGGTTAATACACAACTCAGAAAAACACATAAATGAAAACCACACAGGGATAAGTTCAGAGACCACAGAGCTGCTCATCAAACTTTAACTCGAACATAGAAAAAGAACAAAGCTTATTTGAAACCTTGTGTTTAATATCAGAGTTTCTTTTACCATCATTTCTCTTTTTGTAATATTTCTTTCTTAAAATAATGTGGATTTTGTATTTTTTTAAAGATTACAAAAATATATTATAACTCTTCATGTGTCTAAATGAGTATGTAAATATCAGTGCAGAGGCCTGAAGAGGGGCTTCGGGATCCCATGGAGTTGGAGTTAGCAGAAGTTGTGAGCCATGTAACATGGGTGCTGAGATTTGCACTTAAATCCCCTGCAGGGTCTGTAAGTGCTCTCAGCCTCTGAATCACAGCTCAAACCCAAATAATGTGCATTTTCAAAACAGATTGTAGCAATTAGCTCATAACATCAATTCGCTCTTCATTTTAATAAGCCTAGTTGCTCAGTCATTTCAAGTAGGAGATTGTTCAAAAGCTTGCTTCACTCTGCATGCTGCTTTTCCCTTCTACACATCAATTTACACTGTTAAAAATAGTTGTCAAGCCAGAGGTGCCACCTTTGAAATTCCCTCCAGCAGCTGACAGAAACATGTTTTCACCAACAATTTAACAGGGGACAACACCTGGCACAGACTTTGCATTTGAGTTAACACAAATAAAATGCTATTTTTATTGAGCAAGATTTCCAGAAAAATACATAGAAATAACTCTAAAAACATCTCAAGACTGAATATATCTAACATTTTATTTTAGCTATTTCTAATATTGTTATTTATCAACATCCCAGTACAGTTCTTTACACACCCTGAATCACTAATATTTAACTTGTTAAAAAAAACAACTATTAACTTTGGGTAACTAAATCAGAGTTAACCTAACAAGAACACAATATAGGTGTGACTTTCAGACAAAGCAGTAGAGTTTGAAAATATTAATAAGCAGTTCTGAATTTTTCATAGATCTAAACACAAAGGAGGCTACCAGTGAAAAATTAAAGAGAAGAAAAAATATTATTTGTCACTAGAGGAAAGTTGCTAATATGGCAGAAAGCTTGTCAAGACCTTCAGTGACAATGGGTAGAAGGACCACAAGTTTTCCTAACCAGTCATTTTATCAAGCTTACAATAGTTGTATTTATCAGCATGGACTATATTAACCTTGAATGAATATCTCTCTATATAAAATTCATGAAATCTGTATAGTTTCTCAGATTCTCTGGGAGTCTCAATCATCAAAACAGCATGAATGCCCTGAAAAAAAATTTAGTTACTATAAGTCTATAATAGAAAAATCTGTCAAGTCTTCAAAATACCAGTGTTCAAATGTTCAATATGTATGTATATAATGTAAACCAATGTTTTATTTACTGGAAGAAAAGTATCCAATATTTATCCTATACATGATTTATTTAAAAGGGGAAATAATAATAACAATGAGGGTCAGATTAAAGGCATTCAACTTGTCACTATTTTTATATTTATGAATAGGGAGCATTAATACAATATATTACATAATACAATTAAGTTGAAATTTCATAAAAAGAAGAAAAAAGAGATAAAGAAAAAAGAAAAATATTCTTTTACTTGGCCTATTTAAAAGAAATTAAACTTAAAAGATCAATTATATAGTAATTCACATTTTATGGCAAATATTTTTACATTACTTCAGTTATATACAACAATTAACAAATCTATAAACTCTGATATTGTCATATTCATTTGGTTCCCAGTAAAAAAGACTTTTTATTCTCACTTGGGATATAAATGTCATAGAATCTTATCTTGAGGTAAGATATTATAGTGATTTGAAGAAATATAAATGTTTCATTACATTTTAATTATAGTGTGGAATTTGAGTGGAATAATATTCATATAAGCTTTTATCACTTTTACTTCTAATCATGCAAGAGTGAGAGGTCACTGAGTTTGACTTACAGATAAGTATAGAACCATAACACACAGAGAATAACCGAAGGAAAGGCCAAGGTCAAGACTTCAGAAATTAGAATATACTTGGGTTTTCTATCATTTAAACTTGGCAATGGAATTAAGAGTCAAGACCATTCTCAGAGTTTGTGAAAGGAAAATAATGTACCCCTGTCCTTTAATGAACTCTGCATCTATTGGAGGAGTTATATTCATTGTCACACAAAGACCTGATACTCTGAGACTGAGATTGAAGAGCAAAATAGACTTGGAGGTAGTTTTAAAGAAATAATTTTACATTGACCAGTCTTCTAATATTCTGAATACAAAAATGTCATTTATCTGTAGTTAGTCTGGCATAAATGCCTTCCTTTTGTGGTTTTCTACTATCTAGAAATCAGGACATGGAAGAAAAATGTCAACATAATGATAATGATCTCGGCTCTTTGTTATGAGCGGACTTCTGGGGTTGGATCGGCTCTTAGTTATGAGCGGACTTCTGGGGTTGGATTCATTCATCTCACTGGAGTTCAGTTCTGAGATACTGCTCTGTGTTCTTCGGTGCTCAGTGGCATCCCTGACCTATGGCTATTAGATTTGAATAGCTCATCTTTTCTACCTTCCCTTAAAACAGTATGACCTGTCTCAAGGTTTTGCCTAACATGCAAAACAAAATTATCTTCAGTTTTTCCTTGGAAACTATTGCTTTAGATTTTAAAGGGTGCATAAGGAAAAGAGCTGTCTGCTTTTCTTAATGACATACACAGATAATGTCACTGAGTTCTAATTTGAAGTAATTTCCTTATACTTGCAATCTGGATTAGTATTAGGACTGCAACAGTGAATACACTTTGAGAAGTAGAATTTGAAGTGGACTATGACTAACTGGAGTATAAAATGGACTTCTGGTTGGAGACTGTCTTGGTCAGTGTTCTGTTGCTACTAAGAGACACTATGACCACAGCAACTCTTATAAACAAAAGCATTTAATTGGGGCTTGCTTACATTTTCAGAGGTTTAGTCCATTATCAGCATGGTGGGAAGCATGGTGGCAAGCAGGTAAACAGAATCCTGGAGAGCACCCGAGAGTTCTGTATCTGAATCCACAGGCAGCAGGAGGAGAGAGGGCCAAAGGGCCTAAATTGGGCTTTTGAAATCTTAAAGCCTCCCTCTAGTGACATACTCCCTCCAATAAGGCCACACCTACTCCAATAAGGCCACACCCCTAAATTATGCCACTCTCTGGTGATCAAGTTTCAAAACTGTGAGTCTATGTGGGCCATTCTTATCCAAACCACAGAGACAATAGATTCCTGAACTTTCACATTGGTGGCGGTCTCCTTTATTTCCATATCCTTGCAAGCCCTTCCCTATTCTTGGAATGATGATGGGAGTACATAGCAAGAACTTCAGTTACTTCATTTAGTCCTACAGACTGAAATTTTTGATGGCAAGGAATTTGTTTTGTCTTGTGAAAGGTGTATTCTATTTCATCATCTTGGCAGAGCTGTCAGGACCCCTTTCCTTGCTTCTTTTATGTTACTGTCAGTCAACACTAATCAATAATGATGCTTTTTCCCTTTGATCCGTTCTTATAATTCTCACAAGATCACTCTAAAAAATGTGTGCCATCCATCTACAAAAAAAGTAAATCTTTATAATTTCAGGTGCCAAAGATAAATTATGTAATACCCAATATGTGCATTTGTAAGATAGCTCAGGGATTAAAGGCACTTGCCACTGAAGCTGAGCCTGAGTTTGAACCTGGAATTCACATCATAGAAGGAAAGAACTTAATCTTGCTAGTTGTCCTCTGACATCTATAAAACAAAGTATTGTCATTCTTCAAAAGAACTTCTCAGAAAGAGGATCCAATTTAAGCAGAAGGAAACGTTGACATATTCTATGTAGTTTTGTAATTATGTTAACTATATCTTAATTATTTTTTGCATTTGTTTATTGATTGGATGTTTATCTGCAAAAATTCTTAAAGGCATGGACTTACTGTGAATTAGAATCTATAATTTTATATCTAACAAGTAATAAGTGGATTTTAGTAAGTCAAAATACTGAAACTTTCTGCTTTAAAGAAATGATCCATTTCAATTTACCATGATTCTAACAGGAAATAGCATAATCTTCATCTTGTGATTTATAAATATCCTCTGCCTAAGAAGCTAAGGATATCTGAGTTAGAGGATGGGTAGAAATATTTGGAGACTAACTGAATGAGGTTCATTGTAAAAGAAACAATTATCAAACAAATTTGGTCAAATATTCAAACAATATTTTAAGGGCAGAAAGTAGACAGGATTCTGGGGATAACGTGGTATCTCACTTACGTGACCATGCCGTCTGGCACTGCCTTAAATGTTAATGATTCAAAGATAAAAACGATGAACAAAACCAAAAGAGTTAACCAGTTTTAAAATTCATGCTATTTTGACATGAAACCCAAACCAAACAATGAAAAAAGTGCTGTGAAAGAGCAAGAGCCAGGAAAGCTGTGCTTTGGAAATAGGTAGCACATGAACAGCCTTAGTAGTTGGTAGAGCATTTTTGTCTTCTCCTGGAATGCTGTGTGGTTTGGCCCATATTATGTGCCAGAGGACATGGTAGAGATCCATTAGTCATGCACTACTGTGACTTGGCACATACCAACCTGCGCCTGTGGTGTTCCAGCCAATGACTTGGCAGTAACAGTGACAGAAGCTTCAGCCCAAGCAGGAAGAGTTGTGATGATCCTTTGAGGAAAATGCAGTTCAGAGAAAAGCAGCAAGATGGAAGAAAAATATATCCCATGGACTATCCAAGAATGTACTCATATACATGAGTCACCCAGACATCACCAGCCTGTCTTGAGGACAGTTGCATTGGGAACCTAGGAGAAATGCATGCATCTCGTTTGGTTGCTGTTGAACTATCAAATGAACTTAGTAAATACTACATTAAAAGTGAGTAAAATCTTTAGTCTTACAACATAGGTTACTAATCAAAGCAGTGAGTCTAGTTGTATGATCCTTAAAATCCAAGTTCAAGAAACGTTATAGGACTTGAAAGTTATCCACTTACTGTTTCACATTCTTAATCACGAATCTTTAATTCGTCCTTGGTAGGTGTAGTGAATAGAGTGGTGGCAAGATAGAATAGAAAGTTGTAAAATCCACACCCTTGTAAAAAAATCATCTAGATAAGTAATTGAATTAGGTGGTCCCAGTGTTATGGTTGGTGCTCATTGTCAACAAGACAGAATCTAGAATCACCTAGACCCTGTAAGTATGCCTGTGGGTCATTATCTCAATTATGCTAACTGAAGTGGGGAGACTACCCACTGTGTGTGGCACCATTTGCTGTCTGAGATCCTGGACAGTATGTGGAGAAGGGTAACTGTAAGGCAGCATGCATTCATTGCCCTCTGTTTCCTTACCATAGATGCCACCCTGCTGCTCCATGGTGTCTTGCCTGTCATGATGAAACTAATCTCTCTGATAATCAAAGTCAATGAATAAATGAATATTTTTCTCCCCTAAGTTTCTTTTATCAGGATATTTTATCACAGCAACGTAAAAGTCACTTAAACACTCAGGTAAGGATAAATTCAAAATAAACTCAAATACAGACAACATGTTAATGACTTTTCATTGAGTTTTGGCAAAGGGAATGTTTGTGTTGGACCTAAACATGAATTCAAAGCAGGTAAACAAATCTCTGACAAGATAGAATGCTAGCCTCCAGGAAGAAGCAAGAAGGATCTTCAAGGAACAAAAGAGAGATCAGCTTGCTTCTCAATGATGCAGAGAAGAAGAGGGGAAGGGAGGGAGGGGAGGAAAGGGAGGGGGGATGGGATGGGAGGGAAGGGGAAGGGAAGGCAGAAGGGAGGAAAGGGGAAGGGAAGGGAGAGGAGGGAAGGGGAAGGGAAGTGAAAGGAAGGTAGAGAAAAGGTTTAAAATTGATTGGGGAGGGGCAGATCATATTAGGATTTAGAGTTAAAAGTATCGGTTTAAGTCTGAGTTTGGTGAGAAGCCATCAAAGATAGTTACTCCCCAGCCTGTGCCTTGACTTTCCATGACCTAGACCATAGTCCAGATGAATAACCAAGACAATGATGTGTTCATCCAAAACTGCTTCAGATTTCCTCTGACCTATAACTGGCAGTGATGCCACTGTGGTTTCTATGGCTTTTGTCTTTATAAATGTTACATCCCTGAGCTTTGGAAATAAGCGTTCTTTGGGGGAAAAAGAGCCTGGACTCAATTACTTGCTTAAAGGAATCTTATTTGAACTTATTGGGTGGTGGTCTGTAACTTCTCACCTGCACTAAGCAAAAGCATTTGAAAAAGAACAAGGATTTAGGGTGACCTGTGTGATATTTACTCTAAAACATTTTAAAACTATCTGTAAAGCTTAATACTGAATAGTTAAGTGTACACACTATTTTTCCCTTATGAAGATCATTACATTTGTTAAGTCATGTCAAGGGTTTAATGACAATGTTAGTGACTTAGTAATGTTGGCAAAAAGAAAAATTAGTTGTAACTATAATTTCTAATTTCATAATCAGTCATTTATAATATGATTATATTGCTATAAAGTTCAGTCGCTACAGAATATTTATAATAATTGTAATTATTGCAGCATTAATTTTAAAGGCATTATTTTAATTGACTTTTTGTATTGATGGTATGTATCAAATCAGCCTTTTGTTATTTTAATATTGACAGAAGAAAACCAATTTTGACTTCAATAAATCTATATAATTGAAGTTAAGTCTAGGTCCAAGTTTAAGTCAAGACATTTAGGTTTTCAATCAATGTTTCTTTATAAATTATAAGCCTAGCTAAGTGCTTGATTACTTGAATAGTATAATCTACCAGTATTGAATCCTCATCTCTATTATTGCGATATGAAATAAAGAAGTCTATAGTTTCTGTATTCGAAAAGATAAATGTCAACATTTTCCACAGTATAGTGAAAATTTCAGTTCCTTTCTCCATCCTCATAGAACTAAGCACAGTTCATTGGTCATAGTCGTAGTTCATGACTGCAGTCATTATTCTAGACATAATAACTATATTAAATGTAGGTTTCTGTGAAACACTAAAGGCAGACCCAGAGAGATGACCCTTTTTGTTTGTCTTAAACAAAAAGTAGTGATAATGATAAAAGTGGTTCCTAATGATATTCTGCTATAGTCATAGATAAGTGTGTACCTTACTCAACAGTCATCAGAGAACTTTTATCCTGCAGTAGATGGTAACACATGGAGAGATCCACAGCCAGACACTATGCAGAGAGAATATCCTTCTTATACACAGCTTTAAATGGGATGTCTCTAAAAAATCCCTCCTCTCAGAGCTCAGGCAACCCCACAGAAGAGGAGGCAGAAAGAGTATAAGAGCTCAGTGGAATGGAGGACATCAGGAGAACAGGTCCTCTAAATCCACCGAGAAAGGTTCCTATGAACATACAGAGATTGAAGTGGCAAGCACAGGGCCTGCATGGGTGTATATTCATATATACATGAATACACACACACACACACATACACACATACACACACATATATATAGACATACATACACATATACATGTACGTTCTGTGTACATATATTAATGGCTTTCAGTTCAGTGTTTTCATGGGACTCATGAGTCTATCTCTCACTTTTGTATCTTCTCCGTGGCTCTTTTTTTTCTATTGGTTTGCCTTGTTCAGCTTTGATGTAATGGTGTGGTGGTTTGAAAGACAATGACTTCCAAATGGAGTGACACTATTTGGATATATGGCCTTCTTGGAGTAGGTATGGCCTTGTTGGAGGAAGTATGTCACTGTGGAGGTGGACTTTGGGGTTTCATATAAGCTCAAGCCATGCCCAGTATCTCAGACCACTTCCTGTTCCCTGCGTGTCAAGAGGCTCCTTCTGCAGCACCATGTATACCTGTATGCAACCACATCTTACCATGAAGATAATGGACTAAACCTCTGAAAATTTAAGCCACCCTAATTAAATGTTTTTCCTTTATAACTGTTACCATAGTCATAGTGTCTCTTCACAGCCATAGAAACCCTAAGACAGATGGTCTTCATTTTATCTTATTTGTTGTTATTATTTTATCTTATCATATTTTATTTTGCTATATTTTGTTGTTATATCTTAGAAGCCTGTTTTCTAAAATGAGACAAAAAGTGGGTGGATCTGGATGGGAAGGGATGTGGGGAGGAGTTGAGGAAGGTGAACTGATCTGTACATATTTTTGTATGAGAAAAGAATCTCTTTTCAACAAAAGGAAAAAATAGCAACACAAAAAGACCACTTACTACTCTTCCTGAACAGTTATGCTTGCTTTCCAGAACCCACTTTGAGTGGTCATGACCACCTGTAACTCCAGTTCCAGGGATCCAGCACACTCTTTTGGCTTCTGTGGGAAGCCTCCAACCCTACTTCATCCACACAGTATATTCACAGGCATAGAGAACATTAAAATTAATTCCTAAAATATATGAAAAACAGTACAAAGCACAAATGAAAATATTTTCCTTATGGTGACAGCAGCGCTTTAGAACAATCATCCACAAAAATGAAAATATCCATAATTAAAACTATAATTCATTAAAAAGCTAATATTGTTTTTATTTTCTTTCAAATATAATAAGAACAACTTTATACAATTTCAAATATTTCTTAGAATTTTTCATAATTTAATGAGTCATTTGAATTACATTGGGTAAAAATAATTCACAATATTACAATAATAAAAGCCATACATTTTAGTGCAACTATTTTGTAGTGTATTTATAAATTAAAACATATAATCTACAAGGTGACTTCCTGATTTCAAGTATGAACAACTATTTATAAAATTGAACTTCAATGTTATCTCAAAATAATGTTTAATGTCACAGAAATCACATATAAGGAATTATCTAAGCAAAGGTTGAAAAACCTATTTTGGTTTTCAGTATCCCAAAGAAAACTAAGAACCATATGTTATTATTCTCATGCTGAAGATGAGGAAATTAAGAAGCAAAAGCTAATTAGAATTTGAGAAGTTCAGGTTTGTTTAGTTTTGAACAGTAAAGGCACTTCCTGGGAGCACAGTCCCACCCTTGTGGCAATAGTACACTTGTCTACTTAAGGAAAGCTCATCTCTACTCCAAAGTCATTAATGTCTTGATCCATAATTTGAATGTTTTATTTTACAAGTAGCACACTAAATTGCATATCACACATACCAGGCAAGAAACATAATAAATGCACTTTTTAATTAGCTGTTATGTTTTGTCAGTAGACATATATCAATAGAATTTAGTTTAAAGAAAGCATACAACTATGATTTAGGTTAATTTAGAAATAGTCAAAGAATTTTTGTGCAACTTGCTAAAGGAGTCATACTGAGCATTGAAAAATTAATTAGCTCAATTAGGTACACAATATGTTAATAGCATGGCTCATTTCATCAGTTTTCAGTAGTCCCTCAAGAAGATATATAGAAAATATATATAAATATCAAAACCAATGGAAAGTAATGACCTGAATTTCCATTATTTAATTCACAATGTGATCTCTTCGAGTCATTTGTCCTGTTTTGTCATACAGGTTCACTTTAAAGATCCTGTGCCCCAAGGAAATAATGTGCTTTAATCTCTTCTTATGTGTGCCCCCTGAATAGATGTCATTTATTCTCTTATCTCCTAAATCCTGACTAGTTTAATGAAAATCAAAGCCACAGCCATGACCATGATGCCCTAACCACAATGCCTTGACCATGATTTCCTAATACTGGCCTTCAACATGACTCTAAACGTGGTTTCCTCACAATGATATACTCACAAAGACACCTGGCCCTGATTAACTTACAAGATGCCCAAACCCTAAATACCATGGCCAGAATGCCTTTATTATGATATCCTCACCACAACGTGTTCACCATGATACCTGGAGCTCAATAGCCTGATCATGTTTTGCACCATGATGCCTTTACCACGATTGATGCTCTGATCATGATACCTTCACTATGGTTTCTTCCCGATGATATTTCTCTAAATATTCAAATTTATGCCTCTATTCTCTTAAAAAAATGATTATTTTTACGTGTATGGTTGTTTGGTCTGCATGAAAGCTGCTTGTGCAGAGGGCCTGGGCTCAGCTACCTGAACCTACACAACTCACAACTGTCTGTTATTCCAGTTCTAGGTACTTTGGTGCACCCATCTGGACTTTATGGACTTCAGATACACAAGCAGCAATTGTTCACCACTGCTGAACAATCTCTCTAGATCTGTCTCCCTATTCTTTGTGTTTATGCATCCTTTGTGTTTCTTGATATTACCTTTAGTTGACAAAATCTAAGAATTTGAGTCTGCTTTACTCACTGACATTGTCATAGCAATGGAACAGTCCCAGGTACATGTATCAACCTTATAAAATACTTTGATATCTCTTTTTGAAGTGATTATTATTACAAAGACCAAGAACAAAATATCGGTCAAGCCTAAGCAGCCACAGGCATTTGAACAAAATATCAGTGCTATGATAAGATGTAGGTTAAAGAACATTGAATTGTGTGAAGCCATCTGTTAATTTGCAATTTACTGCTTATTAGTGTTCACGGTTACTTTCAAATCACATCTGCCAAAATGTTTGTCGGATTTTGGCATCTATACTTCCTTACATTGGTTGTTTTGCTTTATTGTGATCAAACTCCAGACAGAACAAATAAGGAAGAAAGGTTTCACTCAGAGTATCAAAGGGCTCAGTCTGGGATCACTTAGCTCCATGAACTTGGGCACAAATTATGACAATGGAAGTTGGTGGCAGAGGAATTTCAGCATCTGCCAGATCAGAAGCAGAGAGGATCTAGTGACTTACTTTCTCCAGGAAGACCTCATCTTGTAAAACTTCCAGGATTCTCTTAAGTGGCATTAACAACTGGAGACCAAATGCTCAGAACATGAACCTGTTGAGAACATCTCATATTCAAATCACAGCATTACTCACCTGTTCTCAATGTCTCTAAATTCCTCAGCCTTGTCCTAGCTTATGGAAGAAAAAGTTCAGCATATTCCATCCTGGAGCAAAGGAAGATGCAACCATACATTTACCTATCTAATTTATGATAGTGGTTGAGAAAAAAACACATTTTTCTATTGTGTCATTTAATCTCCTGCATTTTCTAACAAGTCCATTGTAATTATCAGTCCAAGTTCCAAATTCTGAGAACCCAGGAAACTACTACTACAAGTCCTGGATTCCTAAAGCCAGAAAACCTAGAGGACACACCTCTAAATGACACAGAAGATGGAACAATGCTTGTATTAGGCACGAGACAATGAAGTCAGTGTCATTAGACTGATCATTGATAACTGTGTCTGGCTGGCATCTTGCATCCTTGAGTCATACACAATTGGACTATGAAATCCCATGGCACTAAAAAGTCCTGCATCACAATGACAAGAGGAACAGAGTAAAAAGTTCCACAAGAAAGAGAAAGAAAGCAAACTTTTTTCACTCCCTGTCTTTATTTTATCTGGACCCCAGATTTGTTGTACTGTCTCCCACAATGAGGTCTCATCTTCCCAACTTCGCCAACTTTATCTACTAAGACACAACCTATCTTCTCTGGAAAATCCACATAGAAGATGATATGAATATCACATTCTGCCAGTTTTTAACATGTTCCTTAATTGAGTAAAGTTGATACTTAAAATTACTCATCACAGTGTCTAACTACTATCAATTATGTGAATCAGATTTCCATAACAAATCACTCACTTTACCATAAGGTCTGCTTCCAAGTCTTAAAGAGCACACATTCCACTTCTCATTTGTGAATGCTTGCTGCCCTGTACCATGGTTTGAATAATAATAGCCTCCATAAGCTCATATAGCTGTATGCTCAGTCACCAGAGAGTGGAATAATCAGATAAGATCAGAATGATTAAGAGGTATGGCCTTGTTGGAGGAAGTATGTCACAGAGGAGGGGGTGGGATAAGAGTTTTCAAAAGCCCATGTCAGACCCAGGGAATGTCTCCATGTCTGTGGATCAAGATGTAAAGCTCTCAGGTACTGCTCCAGTAACATGCCTACCTGCCTACTGACATACTCCCTACTGTGATGACAATGTACTAATCATCAGAAACTATAAGCAAGCCCCCAATTAAATATTTTATTTTATAATAATTGCTTTGAACATGGTGTCTCTTCACACCAATAGAAATATTAACTAAGACAAAGAATATATGGAAAGAGTCGAAGGGACGAAAGGGAAAGATAAACAATATAATTACATTGTACTTTCAATAAATAAAATTTTATATATATATATATACAATAGTAGTGAAAATATTTAACAAGACTATTTCTAATAGTTTTGTTCTCAATAAGTAGACCCAGGCTCTTCATGATCCTGATTAGGACCACTGAATCAGACAACTGTGCTGGCTGAAATAACAAATAAAAATGTGATTTCTTAAAATCAAATTTCTGCTCAGAATTTGTGTAATAATCTTTTTCCTTCTTTTCAAGGAAACTTTTATCACAGTGCATTGCTTCACATAAGACTCTGAAATGCTGTTATCGGTGTCTGGGGTGTGCAAATACTCACTATTTCTGAGGTCTCATCTTTACTGAATAAAACTCACAGATTTACCACCACATTTAACCTAGTAAGGTGCCATGTAGGGTTTAATTTAAAAGGAAATTTTCATTCCATCTTTTCCCTAAATTAGCAATAATAAATTAGAGAGGAAATGGTCATCTCTCTTTTTTCTTTTCTTTCTTTCTTTTTTTAAAGAATATTGCTCTTGAACATCCAATTTCATTTGCTTCTCAACAATCATAGTATCTGCTAGTCATGTTATGCCATGACTGAAGTTTTAAGATAAACAATTGTTTTTTAAATCTTGATTTTATGTTGTTACATCTCATCCTGATAATATACTGGTATTATTAACAGTTAAACATTTAATGATAAAACTAATTCTGGAACCTACTAAATATTGAAGACTGATCAAATTTACATATATATTTTCTAAGACAATTTCATAATAGATATTTAACTGCTAGTGTCAATCTAATGAAATATAATTACAATGTATCCATTTCTACTATTTCTTTACAATTACATCAGGGAAAATTTCACCCATATAGGCCCCTGTGCCATTGTTAATAAAATTTCCCATAATTTCTTAAATTCCTGCATACTGACAGTGCCAGCAGTCTCTTTCTGGTGATTGTTAACTGCTTTTACAAACATGTAGATAGTCCTTATGACTCCTGTAACTTACTGAGCTTCCTGGGTCTTGTAAGGTGGTTGAGTCTTTCTGACCAAATGTGGCATTATGTGGTATTTTGAATGGAATTGACCCTGCATAAGCTCATAGAGATGACACTATTTGGAGGTATGACTTTGTTGGAGTAGGCATGATCTTGTTGGGGGAAGTGTGTCACTGTGGGGGTGGGTTTTGAAGTCTTCTGTGCTCAAGCTTTGTTCAGTATGGCAAGAAGTTCATTTCCCGTTGATTACAGATTAGGATGTAGAACTCTCAACTCCTTCTCTGGCACCATGTCTGCTTGCATACTGCCATGTCACACCATGATGATAATGGACTAAACCTCTGAATTGTAAGCCACCCTATTAAATGTTTTCATTTCTAAGAGTTGCTTTGGGCATGGTGTCTCATCTCAGAAGTAGAAAGACTTAGAGAGAAGTTGGTGCCAGGAACTGGGGTATTGTTGTGATAAGTCTGACCATATATTTTTTGGAGAAATTTGGACTTTGGTGCTTTGTGTTGGGAAAGAATGGGAAAGCTTTACACTCATCTTAATGGGCCTTCTTAGTAAGAACATGAAGCATAGCGGTGGTGAGTGTGATTTGATGAACTATAGGAGTCTGTTCAAGAGGTTTCAGAATAGCAAATTTTGGTAGGTTGCCTAGAGATCTTTTTTCTCTTATTTTGGTGAAGAATATGACTTCTTTTTTCACTTGTTCAAAGGGTCTGCTTGAAGGCTAAACTGAAGAGTTTCCATTGTCAGAGGAAATCTGAAAACATCTTAGTATAGGCTTTATTGTGTGGTTATTAGTGTTAATTCTAATGAAAATTTATAATGAAAAGGAGCAAGCTAAGAAAGCAAAAATACAATATGTATAATTTGAGGAGAAAAGGAACTCCAGGAAGTGGATTGGAGCTAAATCATTTTCAAGGAGATAAAGAGATAAAGAAATGGAATAACGGGAGTGGTGACTTCAGCGCAAGATCCACCCAACTAAATTTCCAACTTGTGAAAAGTAACTAAAGAAAAATTAAATCCAAATGTGGTGGGGCACACCTTTAATCCCAGCACTTAGAAGGGAGAAGCTGGTGGACCTCTGAGTGTGAGACCAGCCTGGTCTACATGTAGAGCAAATTCCAGAACAACCAATTGCCATGGGAACTCCTTTAGCTAATAGCTTTTAAAAACTGGTCTACTTTGGGAGTGGTCTCATGTACTACAAATGCAGACAAAAAGCATGTGTTGGCACCCCTTGGCTGCTGGATTTGGTTCCAGTTCCCTGCACACAGGCAGAGGACTGTGGATCACTACTCTATCTGTGTGTTTACCCTCTAATAAATAAACCTTTGTTATATTCCTTTCTGGACTAGGGTGTAACTCTTTTGTACTACAACAACTGATATATTAGGCAGTGAAGAAGAAAGGGAAAACAGAAAGCTGGTTAAGATGTAATTAAACCAGGGGTCAATGTTTCAGCCCCAGCAAGCAGCATAATTTGGGAGTTTTGGCCATGTGTTTCTAGGTTTAGAATCAAGGATTTAAGAAAGGGGTTATGGACTCCTTCTCTGTGACCAAGGAAAGCTGTTGAGGGTAGGTATGTGGCAGTTATGTTCCTACATGGAAGCCCAGAGAGGCCATTTTGTAAAACTGTGAAGTTGAAACCTGGATTGCCTTGCAGACCCTAACATACTAGAGACGCCAAAGCTGTGAGATACCTGCCAAGGAGAACTCTTAATGGAGAGGGGACCAACCCAAGAGAATAAGTATGTTACAGTCGACAAAGCTGAAAGGAGTTGGAGATCTGAAAAGAATTTTGACATCAGACATGGAGATGCAGAGTTTGTAATTTGCCCAGCTTATTTTTGGTCTCGTTTTGGTTCAGTATTTTCTTTCTACTCTCCCTTCCTTATGTTTTGAAAAGGTAATATATATTATGTGCCATTATATGTTGGAAGTATGTGATCACCTTTTTATTTTTACTTTTACAAAGGATTACAGATGAGAGATTGCATGAATTTCCGAAAGAATTTGAACTTTGGACTTTTAAACTTTGGTAAGACTGTCATGGGTTATGGGAATTTTTAAGTTAGACTAAATGTATTTTGCATTAAGATATTGTTACAAGCTTATGGGGGCCAGATAGTAGAATATGGGGCCAGATATTAGAACATTTAGTAGTTTGAATGCAATTGGCTTCCATAAGCTCATAGAGAGTTGCGTTATTAGGAGATGTGACTTTGTTGGAGTAGGTGTGGTCTTCTTGAGGGAAGTGCATAACAGTGGGGGTAGGCTTTGAAGTCTCCTTTACTATGATCAGTATGACACAGAGTTCACTTCCAGTTACCTATAGATGAAGATGTATGATTTCTGATCAAATGTATTCAGTTGGTCTGAACCTCCAGCACAGTGCATTATGGTCTGTGGTGGTTTAAATGAGAAATGTCCACATAGGATCTTATGTGTGAAAGTTTGATTGCCAGTTTGTGAACCACTTCAGAAGGATTAGGAATTGTGGCCTTGTTGGAGGAGGTGAGTCATTGGGGATGGGTTTTAAAGTTTCAAAAGCCCATTTTAGGCCACTCTGCTCTCTGCCTCCTGCAAGCAGATCAGGATGTAAACTCTCAGCTACTGACCTGGTGCCTGTCTTCTACCATGCTCACTGCCATGTTGACCATGGAATAACCTTCTGAATCTATATGCCAGCCCACAGTTGAATGCTGATTTTATAGTTCTCCTTGGTCATGGTGTCTCTTTATGGCAATAGAACAGTAACTAAGACAGGACCATGATAGTTAAATACCATGGATTGGGAAAGTGCAATCATGTCCCAAGTTTTGGTGGCTGAAAAGTCAATGACCAATATGCCTCCTTTAAAGGCATCCATACCATCCACAAAGCTGCACTGCCTGCTCTAGTTATCAGTTAGAATCCCTTCCTTGTTATTCTGCATTGAAAACCTGGCTTCAGTGCATGTTTTAGGAGGGACACACACCTCACAGAGAAGTGTTTATCGTTTCCCAGATGTTCATGTAGTGTTCATTAATTCTTACTAAAAGTTGGATTCTTTGTTTCCTGTCTACTTTGCATCAAATATGGCTTCCCACTTCAGATCTGGATCCTAACCTGGTTGGCTAGGCAATCTGGAGCTAGGAGCATGTTGTTTCCTTGTGGCCTCTTTCTATGTGTAGCCTAAACTCCTTGTATCTGTGGGCTTGTTGACAACGTGACCTTTAATGGTTTGAAGGTTCATGTTTTGATGGACAAGGGTCATCTGTCTATGTGTTACTTTCATTGGTTAATAAAGAGACTGCCTTGGC
>LOJH01024273.1:0-12441 GCA_001685095.1 Ellobius talpinus | reverse complement strand
CATCCATCCATCATCCATCCATCCATCCATCCATCATCCATCCATCCATCCATCATCCACCCACCCATCCATCCATCCATCATCCATCCATCCACCCACCCACTGAGGCAAGGTCTCATGGATCAGAGACCCTGGCTTGAAACTCTCTATGTGACTGAGGATGGTGACCTTGAATTTCTCATCCCATTGCCTCTACCTCTGAAGTGATGGGATTTTAGCTGTGTCTCACATACCTTGTCTATTTGGTGCTGGCACTGAACCCAGGGCTTCATGTGAGTCACACTCCCCAGCTCCTTGTACATTTTTATTCTCCTACTTCATTTTCACTTCAATCCTCAGATTTGCCTCCCTTCCCCCAGCTCCACTGGACTAGAACCTTGACTTTTGCTAACAAAGCCTCTGTCTCATCTGTGGCAGATGTCATATGCTTCCTTGAATTCTGGACACTTCTTCTCCATCAGCTGTCCCTGTGTCTATTTTAATGGGACCTGCTCTGAGCGCTGGAAGATCCTCTTAGTTCTGAAGTCAGAGGGTCCAGGCAGAGACAGTAGGTCACCTGAAGTTCAAGTGCAGGCAGATACGTGTAATTCTGATAGAGAGCCCTGTGTCACTCTTGGATCCCAGGAGAGAGTGAAGAATAAGCTGAAGAAGCTGTAGAGTCTTCTGCACGTGGAGGGGCATCTGACAGGGCAGAGGGAAGCACATAATTTCTCCTTCTTGAATGTGCACTCATATTTCATCTTCCCCAGGGAGCTTTTTGGATGAACTTTCTAGTTATAACACCACAAAAACTGGATTGCTCTCTCTAAGCTGGCATGGCAGCACCGAGGAGATGGAGAGAGTTCTCAAGATTGCTGCATACTTTACCAACTGTCCATATTGCTGGGGAACTGTCACTTGTTCAGCACATATAATGAGATACGATGGAATTAGGCATTCTTTCTGGAGCCAGAGGGAGCCAGTGCAGGTTTGTGAACACCAATGCCCCAACTGAGCATTTGTAGAGGCAAAAGGTGGCAGAGTCAACAGGTAAACAAAGGCAAAGTCTTCTACTTGCCACCAAGTATCCATCTTTCATGTTCATGCCAAGCATCTTTGTTTTCCAGGAGACTGTATGGATTATCTGCCCAGACAACTGAGTGCAGTGTTAGTGCATGAGAATGTGTGTAAGTCTGGTGGACAGAGGGAACAGACATAGGAATCACTGCTGCAATACACCATTGGACTTCAAAACAAACAGGATGTGAGAGCATGTCACATAGCAGGAGGGTGAAGCTGGTTAGAGGATGCCATGAGGTGGGGTACAGGGACTGCAGAGATTTCTTGGCTGTCTACCTACTATGACTTACTAAGGCTGTGACTTTACTGTGGAGCAAGGTTCTGGTATCCAGCCTTGATAGATGCATCATCTTCTCCTCATAAGGAATTGCTTTCAGACCCATAGCTAACACTGGGTGGGGTGGAAGAGTGCTCTTCTTGATCCTAAAGCTAGCATGCTCAGTTAAGATGCACTCATCCTTCTCTGTGCAGGACTCTGCATTGGGCAAATTAACATACTCAGAGACTCTTAGACTGTGGGTAAAGAGCAAGGATTACAACACTCACAAGAAACTGCTTAGGAAGATGTGAGGCTCATCTGTTTAGCTCTCTGGTGTCCAGACATTTCAGGAACACAGGAAGGTTTCCCAGGAAGAGTCAGAAAGTTAATGGATGAGAAGGAAAGAACAAATGTTGACTGGCAATTCTGAGAGGACTGGGCTCATGGGAGGCCAAAGCCTCTGAGTAGAGTCAAAGGTATCATGAGTGAGGTGTTTGCGGGGTGTCAAGTCATGGAGGTGGAGCTCTCTTAAGTGGAGATTAACGACTTTCCCAAAGAAAACTCTAAAAGGTCCATGGCACCATCCACCACATGAGGTGCCAGGGACAATGGACGTCAGTGAGGAAGCAGGGCCTCACCAGGCACCAAATTTGTCTGTACCAGGATCATGGATTTTCCAACTTTTGAAATCATGAGAAATAAAATCCACTGGGTTATAAGTCTCCTAGCTTGCACTATTGTGTTATAAGCCTAAATGGACAAGTCCACGAATCTCTACTTGCTCACTAAATCTGCTGGCCATGTTTTGTGAGCACCCATTGAATGGCAGGCATCATGACACATGCTTAAAATATGCCAGTGGGAAAATGAGCGAAAGTCTCCGTCTTCCTGATAGAAAGGGACCCGTTCCTCCCACTACAGAACTTCTCTAACCACTCTGTGAGCTTTCCACACCAAGCCCTCCTCCAATTTTATGCAAACTTATTATCCTGCAAAATAATTCAAATTTGAAATTACTTATCTGGAATTAGTACAGAGTCCATGGTGTAAGTGCTCAACTACCCAGACTTCTCTGAGGTATCATAGATAGCGCATGACCAAACCGTCAACTTTGACTCTTGATGGGGGGTCCCCACAGTGCCCCAGGCAGGCTCAATAATTCTGCATAAGGGCTCACAGGTCTCAGGAAGCCCTTGGCTTATGTCTACCAGTCTATCGTGAGGATGTTTTAAAAGATATAAATGAGCAGTCACAGGAAGTGGTACATCCAGTGGGCCTGGAAGCTTCCTGAGCACAGGAGCTTATGTCCTCAACACACACACACACACACACACACACACACACACACACACACAGAGTAAAGATCACCAACTAGCATGATCTAGGGTTTTGGTGGCAATTAGCACTGTGGGACCTTCACCCCTTATTCTCAAAGGGACGAGAAGGGATTTCCTAGCAAAATGTTTTAAAATTAGAAACACAGAGTAACCTCACATTCCCAGAAAGACAACACTTTCCTTCCCCTCTCCCACCTGGGAGATTCTGAACACAAGAACACTCAGCTCAACACAGCCAGCCACCTGGTATAGGCTGATAAAGATGGCCTGACTCAGGAAGAGGGTGGCCTTGCTCTAAGAACAAAAAACTAGCTGACATAGCAGAATGGGACAGAGCAAAAGACCTTGCACCCATGCCAAAACAGCTTCAAAAAGTCTCTTTGTAGTTACACCTTTAAAAGACTAACCCCACAGAGGGAGCTCAACACCTCTCTACCTCATTGCAGTGGAGGTTAGAGATGGGTTCCAAACATGTTTGCATTACGCTAAATAAACCTTGCTTATTACAGTTTGGGCCTCTCTAGTGGT
The DNA here is from genome assembly GCA_001685095.1 of Ellobius talpinus. NCBI lineage: Eukaryota > Metazoa > Chordata > Mammalia > Rodentia > Cricetidae > Ellobius > Ellobius talpinus. The sequence continues at coordinate 9,258 of LOJH01024273.1, read as the reverse complement.
CTCTCTCTGGGGTCTGTAATCTGGGCACAACAAGCATGACTGATTAAATTATTAGCAGTTTCTGATTAACTCAATCTCAGTCTTGTTACAGGGTCCAGGTCTTTCATCCTGCTATGGTTTATTGGCAACTAGCTCCTGTTGCAAGGAACCACTTGCTCGTCCCGGCCACCCAGAACCGAAATAATAATACAGAAATTATTAATTAAATCACTGCTTGGTCCATTAGCTCTAACTACTTATTGGCTAACTCTTACATCTTAATTTAACCCATTTCTATTAATCTGTGTATGGCCATGTGGCAGTGGCTTACCTGCAAAGTTTCAGCATGTCTGTCTCTGGTGGCTCTTTCCATCTTCCTTCTCCCAGCATTCAGTCGAGTCCGCTCCACCTACCTAAGTTCTGCCCTATCAACAGGCCAAGGCAGCTTCTTTATTCATTNCTTAATTTAACCCATTTCTATTAATCTGTGTATGGCCATGTGGCAGTGGCTTACCTGCAAAGTTTCAGCATGTCTGTCTCTGGTGGCTCTTTCCATCTTCCTTCTCCCAGCATTCAGTCGAGTCCGCTCCACCTACCTAAGTTCTGCCCTATCAACAGGCCAAGGCAGCTTCTTTATTCATTAATGGTAATCACAGCACACAGAGGGCATTCCCACATCAAGCTCCCATCCTGAAGCAGTCTAAAGACCAGACCTCCTGCCCCATCTCTTAGTTATCTCACAAGCAAAAAGACACTCACTGGTCCAGAGATGCCAGAGGTCTTTGAAACTCTTGCATCAGAAACACAGGATGAAAACTAAATGCATATTTTCTTTTTATGTCAATACCAGAATACAGCTTACATTTTGGAGGTAATGCATAAGCAATAAGGAAGAAAGAATTAGCTCAGGCTGTCTTACTTTTTGTTGCTATTATAAAATGCCATGATGAGAAGCCACTTACAGAAGAAACACTTTATTCTTGGCTTACAGTAGAAAGGGAAAGTTCATAATCTGGGAAAGACAAGAGGTAGGTGTTTGGGTGAGAGTGTCACTTCAGCCTCTGGCATCCATATACCCAAAGAGTCTGGAAGGTTTGGGTGGAAGTTCCATCCCAAGTCCCCTTCCCTGAGAGTTGCCTCAGTCCAGACACCACTCCCGATAAGGCCTGCCAAATGATGACCCTTTCCCAGGGATGTTCAAGACCACTCCCACAGGGTATTTAAATTGCCCCTCAGAAAACGGACTCTCTGGGGGGTTGGAAAGTCATCTGGGAACATATGTATTCATTAAACTTGGGCCTTTTCTAATTCAGTTTGATCTGGTCTGATTCAGATTACTGTGTTTGCAAAGAGGTTTATGAGGTGCAGAAACTTTTCAGTAGGGGGTCTGAGCAATCACATCCTCAACTGCAAAACAAAGCAGAATGCAACCTGGAAGGGGAGGAGGCCATAAACTTTCTCAAAGCCCACCATGGGGCTGTGTCTCCAGCAAGGCTGCACCCTTCCATAACCACCCCAAACAATGCTACCAACTGGGGAGCAGGTGTTCAGGTGCATGAGTCTGGCGGGGGGGGGCATCTCATTCAAACACCACATTAGAGAACAGTGAGAATTGTGAGATTAAAAGAAAACCAAGACAAGTCCCACTGTGGGTTGGGGCAGGAAGACTGGAAATGGGAGGGAAAAGAGCCCAGGAAGTGCTCTGGCAAATGAGTGATTTCACTGTTGTCTTCCACAGAGGTCTCATCCTGCTGGAGACACACTGTAAAATCCTTTGAAATGCATCTCAGCAGAATCCCCCTGAGGGCCGGTAATGGTTTATTTACACACACCCCACCCTCAGCAGCTCTGGCTATTAGTTGAAAGGTGACCTTGAAACTGCCCCCTGAAGGCTTAGCAAGCTCAACAGGCTTTGGTCCGAAAGAACACTATCAGGAACCAAACAGACTTAGATGTCCAACAGGGAGAGCTGCCCAGGGTGCCATGTTGTCCATTGTCCAGCACAGATACTATGGGAGCTTAAGACAGGCTGAAGGGCTATGGGAAGAGAATCCACAGCACCTGCTCAGCAGGATGAAGGGGTAAGAATGTAGAAAATCCACGGTTTGAGGCAGCTTCAGAGTGGCCAGCATATATTTATGAAGATGCCATCTGTGTAAAGACTGGAAGCCTGTGGCTATATGGATGCAAGTCTTCTAGTAACATGAAGGGCAGTACTACGACTTACACTGCTGCATGCCTGGAATTTTCAGGGAATAACAAAGAAGGACAGGCGACTGGAAACCAAATGATTAGGGACTAGAGAAGAAATGAGTGTTAGGAACTTTTCCTAACACGAGCTCTGGGAGGGATCAGGACGTAGCCTGCTGGGATTTGGAGTCCAGACCAAAGCAACGCCCAGGTCAGGGAGGCTGGGACAGATGCTAGGTGCTGGGGACTACGCCCCCAACTTAACATTGAGGTCCTAGGCAACAGGAGCCCAGAGCATGCTCAACCACAACAGACACAGCAAACAGCTTGACTTTCACTCTCAGTGAGACAGGAAGGCACCAGAAGATTTGGCATCTTGAGTAGTAATTATTAGCATTTAGGCATTGCTCTGGCCTGCCCTCGGGGTCCTCAACTGCAGCCACTAAGAGCACTCCCTGTACACATGTGCTTGTTAGTAGTACTCAGACATCTACACTGAGCAGCACTAAGGGTCCTGACAGAATACATCATCAAGCTGCTGCCACTATCTAGAGCTCTCCCTGTGCACATGCACTATGCCCCGTTATAAAAAGCAGGCCCCTCCTGTCTCTTTATTTCTCCCGCCTCTCCCAACTCCAGAGGCTGGTCTCTGTGCCCTTCCTCTCTGCTCCGCCCAATGAACCTCCCATGTAAGTTCTGTTGTATGGTGTACTTTTCTTCCCGCACCACCAAACGACAACATTAACTCCATAAGACTTGGGCAGGCTCTCCTTGCGGTTGCTCCCACTCACAGGAAGTTTGAGACATGCCAGGATCCCACTCCCAATCTATCTACAGCAGGCTTACTTTCTACCTAACCAATTGCTGGGCGCTCCAGCCAATACTGGCACAGTGGGTAAGTTTCCTTTCTCCTAGATGGTGTAAATGCTTCCCTGGATCTGTAGGAGTGACCATTGAACGTCCAGCACCCCTCTGGTATTCTTGGAGGTGGAGGAATTTTCTGACGACACAAAAATCCCAATCAAGCCAAATCACAACAAGCCAAATTAAAAAAATATCCAGGTTTAAATGGGATTCCTGAACTCTCGGGTGGCCCAGAGGGGAAACTGGGAAGCCATGAATGCGACGGGGGGGGGNAGGTGGGGGGTGCACGACCACCCAGGAACTTTACTAGGAAGCAGTTTAAATAGATTGGGGAATGGTCAAGATTTTGGTCAAGATTTTGGTGGGCTGTCTTGCGCTTGGTGGGCACAGGCATGGGGCTTCCAAAGATGGAGGTCAGAGACCGGTACTTGGGACTTAAAATCCCCAACCATGGTCTTCAAGGTTATGGTTGACCCTCTTCTCTGACTCTCATCTCTGGCCATTTCCGGCTAGTGAAGCCTCCTCTTTCGATTATGGTTTCTGTCCTTTTTGCCCTGCCCGCAAGGCCTGGTTCCAGGCAACCATGTCTATCTCTCAGTCTCAGAGCTGCTGGCCCCTGTTCTTTCCGTGACAATGCTTGTACCTACTCAATTGCATCCTCCCTGAATTTCTGGGACTCTAGGAATTACAAACCATTGGATCTCATTTCTCAGCCTCACTCTTGGGAACTGTGCCATCATCCACACCTCCTAGATCCCACCCGGATGCCTCATGGAAAACCTCAAACCTTTACACTTCGAACCTGACTTTAGGGCTTCTAAATTTATATGCCTTTCCAGCTAAATATGGCCCTGATCCCTGGTAGATAATCAAAATGGCTGCCTACGAGTAGCCCGGATCCCAAAATTATATGGAACCTTTACAAATTTTGCCAGAGACTGGGTAAATGGAAGGGAGGTGCTTAGCTCTGAACCTTCCCTCTGTTCTTCCTGTCACCCTGCTCAACCCCACCTAGCTATGAAGTCTGAACTAGAGGAACCTCCACTACTTTGGACCCTGCTAACAAACCTCCACTCTAGCAACCTCAACCCACGACTGCTTCTCCCTTAGCTCCTTCAGCCCCTTCAGCCCCTTCTGTGCAGTAACAGGCTGCTTTAAATGTCTGATTCTGGCCTTCACTTTCAGTCCCCTGTTGCTTGCTCCCATTCCACAATGGAATCCCCTCCATCTCTCTCTACCCAGCCCACCTGCCTTGGTTCTCCCTTTATGAGAGCTTGTCAGAGTGGATGGACTGGTTAAGGTACATGTTCCCTTTTCATTAAGCCAACTCTCTCAAATAGAAAAAAACCTGGGGTCTTATTCATCTAACTCTATTTCTTTAATTAAAGAATTCCAATGTATAAGTCAATCATATTGTCTACCTTCTACAATATATATGTATACATATGTGGGGGGACACCCAAACCCCTCTGTTGCTAACCACTATCATGATCATCCAATTACAGGACTCAAGCCCAGTACTCACTCTCACTCCAGTGCCTCAGGAGACTTGAACCTATCATCTCTCACCTTGTAAGGAAAAAAACCCCTACTTTGTTCCCCATCTTCTTCCTTTATCACCCTAATACTTGCAGTTAAATAGTCCAAGGTGACCTAATGCCTGGCTCAAGACCTCCAGTTCATGAATTCTACAGTGGTCCCACTCTGCCCTGGTGTGCCTAACCCTTGCACATGTCTCTGTGCTCGCAGGAACCTCCCACTTCTCAGTCTTGTATCTTAAGGACACTTTCTTCTCTGTCCCTCTCAGCACCCAGTCACAAAACACTTTTGCTTTCACCTGGACTGACCTACCCTAGGGGTTCAGGACAGCCCTCACCTATTTGGCCAGGCCCTAGCTTCTCCCCAAATCTAAACTCATGCAGTGTGTAGATGACCTTCTCCTCTGCAGTCCATTCCTACAAACTAGCCAAACTAACACCTCTGCTCTTCTACATTTCTTGTCCAGCTGGGGCTATAGAGCCTCACCGTCTGAGATCCAGTTGTCCACTCTTCAGGTCATGTGCTTGGGACTAGCCATTACCCCAACCCACAAAGCCATTATGTTGGATAGAAAACGCCTAACTCAGTCTCTTGCAATTCCCTCTACTAAAGAAGAATTTTATCGTTCCTAGGAATAGCTGTCTTCTTACATTCCTGGATCCCCTCCTTTCCCTCCTTGACTGCAGCCCTTGGCCCCTCACATGAACCCTTCTCACTCCCCTTCCTCCCAGCCCCAGCTACTACATTTCCCAGACCTAACCTGTCCCTTCCCCCTATATGTAACAGAGAAAGAGGTCTAGGCCACCAACAGGGACCTTCCTTTGCACCCGTAGCATACCTATCAAAAAAACTAAACCTTAACACCCAGGGATGGGCAGCCTGAATATGCACTTTAGCAGCTACTGAGCTTCTCATTCATGAATCAAAAAAGCTAACTTTTGGGTCGCCCACCACTATCTTCTCTTCCAACAACCTGTCCCATCTCTTCACTTATGAAGGCTGACAAACTACCTGGAGAGTTCTTTCTTTCCAGGTGGCACTAGTAGAAGAGGCCATACTTACTTTCCAATCTTGCCCACCTCTCAATATCTCAAATCTTCCCCCCTACCAAAATAGCAGCTACTCCCTCTTTCATTCTTACATTGAAACCCTAGAGAAATTACTGCCACATTCCTCCCACATACGGGAAGGCACATTGTCTCAGGCCACCTATACTGAGGACGCAGATGGCAGCTATGCCATCGTATCTGCCACTGAGGTGGTTGAAGTACAACCCCTCCCTGCCCACACCGCTAATTAATAGGCTGAACCAATAGCTCTCACCCTTGCCTTTCCGTTAGCACAAGGACAATCCCTAAATGTTTACACAGACTCCAGATATGCTTCCCATTTTCTCCCGTTCCACACTGCCATCTGGAAGGAACGCAGACTACTTACAACAAAAGGAGGATCCGTAACCAGCTCAGGTCAAATTATAGCCCTGCTAAAAAGCCTCCCGTCTCCCCACAGCTATAGGAATTGCCCACTGCCAGTCTTACTGGACCGATACTCCATCACCTCTAGAGGAAAAACCGAGCTGACAGGGCAGCTAGAGCTGTAGCCCTCCAAGGCCCAGACTCACCTCCCCATCACAGGGCATCCATGCACGCCAGCCCACACCCTCACTGTCCCTCCCCGACGCTAGGCAAGTTCTGTCCTATCTACACCAGCTCTTTCATCCTAATAGCCAGGCTTGTCACTTTGTCAAGGCCGCCTGCAGCCCACCCCGAGGACTTGCATTTCTTAAGGACTAGTACTGCCTCTTGTAAAGTCTGTCAAATATCAGACCCCAACTCCAGAGACTGCAGCCCTCCTTTTCCTACCCACCAGGCCAGAGGCTCCCTTCTGGAGACCGACCAGCAACTTGACTTTACCCACATGCCCACAGTCAGAGAGTTAGGTTCCTTCTGGTCTTGGAGGCATTTCCCACCACCAACATGAGGGCTAGACAGTCTCCAGCCTCCTCCAGGAGGTCCTTCCGTCAGACAGTGGTCCTGAATTCACCTCCCAGATTTTCTAAATTCTATCTAAATTCCTCAGTATCCCTTGGCATTCCCATATCCCATGCCATCCCCGGTCTTCAAACTGACAGTTCCTTAAAAAAACACCCTTGTCAAAATATCACAGGAACTGCTCCTGCCCCAGGCTCTTCTCAGGTTCCAGGCTCTCCCCAAATGAATCCTTACCATCTCGCATGTGAGCTCATGTGGGCAGCCGGTTCTAACCACTGATCTCTCAGCTAAACCCTCACCTCTCCCGGATCACCTGCTCATGCCCTTTCTCTGCCATCTCTGCTTTCTCCTATGGAAATTTACTGACCACTCCCTACCCCGACCATGCACCAATCCCTGTCCATCCCCAATCAGCATTGGGGATCAGCTCCTTCTCTCTCCTCCTGACCAACGTCCCTCACCCTTTCTCCTAAATGGCAGGACCCCTTCAAGGTAATCCTTGTAACCCCACAGCCACTAAGCTCGAGGGCCTCCCTCATTGAATTCACTTAGCCCACCTCAAGTCCCTTACTCCTCAGCCTCAAGACCATCTTCCCTCATACACACCAACTCTAACAGGACCCTCCTCCCTCAAGCTTCAGAGGACACCAAGATCAACTGCCTTGTCCCCAATTCCAGAAGAATGAGGCTTTACCCACAAGCCATGATCAACTCTACTGGACCAAGAACCCCACATGGAATGCTTTTCTTCCTGATCCTCTCCTCATTCTCCCGTCCCTACTAATCACACCCTGCGTCATCAATTTCTACTCTATGTATCTCCAATGACACATTCACAAATCTCTACTCAAGCAACTAATCAGCTGCTGTTACAGGACTCCTAGCTGCTAGCCACAGAGCTGGAGGCGCAAGACTTCCGAACATGCCCAGGTGGCAAGAACCAACAGCACCCCAGAGGTATTCATGCCCCCAGACTCAGAAAAGAGACTCACAGGACAGACTTCAATGTGACTTTTTTTTCCTATTCCTTTATTTTAAAGTTACCCTCTCTATGATGGCCACCTCGGCAGTCAAGCACCTGTGTTTCTTGGGAAGCTGGATGAGTAGGGGGCCTGGTCAGGGTGATGCTGTGGCAATGGGAAAGGCTCGTCTGTGTGAAGACAGGAAGGCTTAAGTGGTGAGAAGAAAGGGTGGTTTGAGATGTACAAAAGAATGAAATGTGTTCCGTATTTCTCTCACGCGCTATGCTGCTGGTATATGAAAACTCCAAAAGTTCATAGTCTTAACAATAATGATTAAATTCTGGTAAGCTGTTACTTTGGCTCTGGCAGAGTACCACCACTAACAGCATAGCCACGAGCTCAGGGTTTTAAACTCCCTTTGGTTGTTTCTAACTATAGACTTAAAAGGTGCTTTTTATTGTGCTAAAAACACCTGACACAGCTTTCCAGATAGAGGAAAGTGTGTTAATGCTTTCAACCAGAATCATTCCTGGGTCCCTTATGACTCAAAGGTGTGAGTCTACTGCCGTTTCTACAGTGTAAATTTCAATACAGGTTACAAATCCTAGGAATGCTAATGTGTCTAAAACTTGTATCTTTTTGTAAACTCAAAAACCTCTTGTGACCTCCAGGGGGTCAACTTGAATCCACCTGGAACAGGTTAGATGCCTTTCAGATAAGCCCTGTCAATCAACAGCCTAAGTTTCTCCCTCTTTTCCCACTCCCTCCCTCAATTACCTGGACCTAAGAAAAACATTTCCCCCTAAACTTAGCTTTACCTTCTGCTCTGCCAGTGTCTTGCCATGTCCAGGTGTCCCCTAAATCTGCACCTGGGACCGCTTCAAAGTGAAAAGCCCCAGTGTCCAGCTCCAGACTGCTTCAACTGGAGACCTGCACTTTATGAGCACCAGATGGTCCTACAGAGCCCGGACAGCGAAGTAAAACAGCCAGCTATCCCAGGACTTATCTAGCACCCCAGCTTTCTCAGGTTCCCCAAAGATGTACATACCCCTGGGTCAACAGGAAGCAGTCTTGAGGACATGGCACCCTCATTCCTGCTTCACCTGTTCTTCACCTTCCTATTTTTTTCATCTTTTTTGTAATAAACAAAAGGGAGAAACGTTGGCATTCAGGCATTATACTGGCCCACCCTTGGGGTCTTCAACTGTGGCCACTAAGAGCACTCACTCCTTGTGCATAGGCTCTCATTAGTACTCAGGCATCTACACTGACCAGTGCTAAGGTTCCTGACAGAATGTCATCAAGCCGCTGCTATGCAGAGTTCTCCTTGTATGTGTGCGCTATACCTCTTTATAAAAAGCGGGCCCTCCTCTCTCTCTCTCTCTCTCTCTCTCTCTCTCTCTGTATCTCATTCTATTGGGAAGATTGTTTGGGGTAGACAGACACAAATCAGGAAGAAAACCTATATGGCTTCTAGGGAAATATTGTTATTGCCTACAGATAATTACAGGTTTCTCCAAAAGAAACCAAAAATACATCACTTGTTAAAGTTTTAAAAACACAGATGAGTACATTTCTGGGTGTGGTGTTTCTTTTTCAAACATTATGCAGATTATGGTACATTTTACTTTTAAGACTTGCTTCATCATTCCACAAGGAATTTGCATGTGGTATTGCCTTCCACCATGACATGGACCTTACAGCCTCCACCATGACATGGACCTTACAGCCTC